>VSMD01128709.1:0-23438 GCA_008750895.1 Mirza zaza
AGAGAAATGCAAATCAAAACCACAAATGAGATATCACATAATTCCAGTGAGAATGGCCTTTATCAATAAGTCCCTTAACAATAAATGTTGGGATGGATTCGGAGAGATAGGAACACTCATAAACTGCTGATGGGACTACAAACTAGTACAACCTCTGTGGGAAGCAATATGGAGATACCTCAAAGAGCTATAAGTAGAACTACCATTTGATCCAGCAATCCCATTATTGGGCATCTACCCAAAGGAAAAAAAGATTTTCTATAAAAAATAATCTTCACTAGAATGTTTAAAGAAGCAAAATTCACAATTGCAAAGATGTGGAAACAACCCAAGTGCCCATCAATACATGAGTGGATTAATAAAATACAGTATATGTTTACCATGGAGTTCTACTCAGCCACCAAAAGCAATGATGATCTAGCACCTCTTGTATTATTCTGGATAGAGCTGGAACCTATTCTACTAAGTGAAGTATCCCAAGAATGGAAAAAACAAGCACCATATGTTCTCACCATCAAATTGGTGTTAACTGATCAACACTTTTGTGCACATATATAGTAAAATTCATTGGGTTTTGGGCAGGTGGGAGGGGGAGGAGAGGATGGGTACATTCATACCTAGTGAATGCTGTGCACACCATCAAGGGGATGGACATGCTTGAAGCTCTCACTCAGGTGGGGCAAAGGCAATATATGTAACCTAAACATTTGTACCCCTGTAATATGCTGAAATAAAAAAATAAAATAAAATAAAATAAAAAAGGAAAGGTAATTCATGATATCTGCAACAGATAATATTTCATTGTCATCACTGCTAGATATCAGATTGTTGGCAGTGCAGACTAGCTTGGCATCCTGCATCTAAAGTCTGGGGTTTAATATGGAGGCATTGTAAAATCCTAACAATCTTTCAAAAGGCATTGAAAATATCAATTGGAAGATTCATTTCATGGAGAGGGATGATAGAAAAAACTGTGCTTTTGCCATCAGTCAAGATCTGAGGTATTGTTTCAATACCTGAAATGTTTACCTAACCATGACATAGGTGGTTATTAGCGATTAGAACTTGTAACCCAAACTCCAGACTTGTATATTCATCTACCTACTCAAATCTACTCTCAGATGTTTTAAAGGCAGTGTAAACTGCTCAAAACTAAAGTTATTTTGTTCCAAAAACCCTGTCCCCTTCCAGTATGTCTCATTTCAGTGAACAATACCACTGTTCACCCCAGTGCTTATGTCAGAATCCAGGGTGCCATCTTTGATCTTCCCTTTTCCTTAGTACTGATATCCACTCAGTCAACACAGCCTGCCAATTTCCACTCCCTAATGCAAGTTAAATCTACTGACTTCTAGCTGGACACAGAGGCTCAAGCCTGTAATCCTAACATTTTGGGAGGCTGAGGTGGGAGGATCACTTGAGACCAGGAGTTCAAGATCAGCCTGAGCAAAAGCAAAGACTCCATCTCTACAAAACAGAAAAATTAGCCGGTCATGGTGGTGCACACCTGTAGTCCCATCTACTTGGGAGGCTGAGGCAGAAGGATCACTCAAGCCCAGGAATTTGAGGTTGCTGTAAGCTATGATGA
Organism: Mirza zaza; assembly: GCA_008750895.1. Taxonomy (NCBI): domain Eukaryota; kingdom Metazoa; phylum Chordata; class Mammalia; order Primates; family Cheirogaleidae; genus Mirza; species Mirza zaza. The sequence continues at coordinate 1,589 of VSMD01128709.1, forward strand.
CACCTCTACATTATAGGCTGGAAGACAGAGCAAGACTCTTGTCACAAAACAAAACAAAACAAAACTTCACTGATTTCTCTCCATCTCCAAGGCCACCACCCTGATGCAAGCTGACTTCATCTTTAGCCTGGACAGCTAAAATAGCTTCCCAGTTGGTCTCCCCACATCCATTCTTGCCACATCTTCAATCCATTGTCTACATGGCAGCCAAAATGTTTGCTTAAAAACATAAATGAGATCATATCTATAGAAAGACATAGAAGGCTCTGTACTTCTCCAGTTCATCCTGTTCCCCAGTTCCACTAATTTTCTATGAGCCAGTCATACATCCTTCTTCAGTTCCTCAAATTCACCAACTTCTTTGTTGCCTCAGAGCCACACACACTGCTCCTCTGCATAGAACGATCTGTTTTTTTCCCTCACCTGGTCAATGTCCCCCATGCTCCAGAATTTGGTTTGAATGTCACTTCCTCGAGGAGATGAACTAATTATGCTAATCTGACAGTCCTATTAGAGACTCTGATGGTACAGCACACTCTTTCCTCTCTTGTCCTCTTCACAACTGTGATTGAGGATTTAACTGCATCCACTGGCTTCTCTCCTGGAAAGGATGCTCCATGAAGACAGCATTGTTCTCTGTCTTGTTCAAACTATATCTTCAGTTCCTAGCATAGTGCTTAGCACAGTGCTCTCAATAAATATTAAAGAAATGAGTGAATGAATAAAGGAATACTGTGATATGCAGCAGAATATCTCATCCCAGGGAGTCAACCATAGATTTGACATAGTCATGAGAGAAGACTCAATCATTGGCAAGAGTAGTATGAAGAGGATACCCAGAAGTAGGGTAAATATGGAATGCTTTTACTCACTGTAGGATTAGTGCTGGACAAATAGCAATTATGACCAGCAAGCAACTGAAACATAAGTTTTCATCCTTACCCCACCTAAGACCAGCTGGGTTCCAGGTTCTTGGACAAAGCTGATGGGTATTTGATAGGCTCAAGTGTAACCATGAGGGTCACTGCTATGGCAACTTGGACTCATTAAAATATAAACTCCAAGATTAATAAAATGTGGTATATGTATACCATGGAGTACTATTCAGCTCTAAGAAACAATGGTAATATAGCACATCTAATATTTTCCTGGTTAGAGCTGGAACCCATACTACTAAGTGAAGTATCCCAAGAATGGAAAAACAAGAACCACATATACTCACCAGCAAACTGGTATTAAATGAGCAGCACCTAAGTGGACACATAGGTACTACAATAATAGTGTATTGGGCAGGGGGACGGGTGGGGGGGGGATGGGTAGATACATACATAATGAGTGAGAAGTGCACCATCTGGGGGATGGGCATGCTGGAGACTCAGACTTGTGGGGGGAGAGGGAGAAAGGGCATTTATTGAAACCTTAAAATCTGTATCCCCATCATATGCCAAAATAAAAAAAAATAATAAAAAAAATATATATAAACTCCATGGGGACAGGGTGTTTTGGTCTGATCTGTTCACTGAGCATCCCAAACACCTACAATGGTGCCTGCCAGAGTCAGTCCTCAGTAAAAATATCTGTTGAATGAATCTCAATATGGATGACCACAAGTAAGAATGAAGTAAGTATTAGCAGCCACAGATTCAAAACAGACTCAAGAGGCATGGGATGGTTGAGAAGTGTCCAGGTTGGCATTTAAAAAACAAACCTTTTACAAGAGCACACTGCAGTCTTTAGTCTGTTTTGACCCAAGCACAGAAGCTGCAGAGCATCTCACTTCAATACATCTTTGACACCTTCCACTTTACCCCTAGAGTTTTGCCAGTTTACTTTGCTTTAACTGTCGTTTTTCAACACTAGTTAGTTCCTTTCATCCAGAGAGCACATTCTCATACCATTTGAACCATACCACAAACCAATGAGTTAAGGTGTTTTCAGTCCCGTTTGGCACATGAAGAAATAAATGAACATTAAAAATGTTAAGGTGCTTGTCCAAGTTAGCACAGCTCACAGAAGGGCATGTGGAGAGGTAAAGGAAAAAACAAATTGTTTTTTTCTCTCTGCTCACACTCAATACAGAGCACATCTGTGACCAGATGTGGGAGGGGGAGTGTCCCACAAACGCCAAGCAAATCTCCAGCAGACACCAAGTGGGTGCCTCTAATTCTACTCAATTCTGACACTGTCTTCCTAGAGACAGCATCAGATCCCACAGGTGGAGGGCCCAGTCCCACAAGATTGCACCCCACTTCAAATGCCAATTGCTAGTAGGTTGTCCTCCGTACTTCTGAATGACTGGTGTTCCCACCACTCCCTCCTTGGGTTCTATTAATTTACAAGGATGACTCACAGAATTCAGGGAAACACTTGCTTGCATTTACTGGTTTATTATAAAGAATATTCTAAAGAATACAGATGAACAGCCAGATGAAGAGAGGGATAGGGCAATGTATGGGGGAAGGATGTGGAGACACTTCTATCACTCAGGAAATTCCAAAGGTTGTAAGCGCTCTGTGACAGGAGCAAAGACCAAATATATTTCACAGGGGACTTGACATGGTCTTCTGCTTCCAGATTTGCTTCTTCTTCCACCATACTCACTTAGGAGCAAAGACCACAGAGAATGAAGAACAAAATCAATTACTACGTCATGGGGGGAGGGGAAATTATGAAAATTTTAAAGAGATCATCATTAAAAACCTGCATATAACATTTCCCTTTTTTAAGTTTCACATGCACAATTTCTGTTTCTCTGACAGCTTCTTCCTTGTGGTTTTAAAACACAATGCATGTAGGCCGGGCACGATGGCTCACACCTGTAATCCTAGCACTCTGAGAGGCCGGGGCGGTAGGATCGCTCAAGGTCAGGAGTTCGAAACCAGCCTGACCAAGAGTAAGACCCCGTCTCTACTAAAAATAGGAAGAAATTAATTGGCCAACTAAAAATATATAGAAAGAATTAGCCGGGCATGGTGGCACGTGCCTATAGTCCCAGCTACTCGGGAGGCTGAGGCAGGAGGATCACTTGAGCCCAGGAGTTTGAGGTTGCTGTGAGCTAGACTGATGCAATGGCACTCTAACCAGGGCAAGAGGGTGAGACTCTTGACTCAAATAAATAAATAAATAAATAAAACCACAATGCATGTGAGTCTTACCTGAAGTTTACTGGTGTGGAAAGGATATGGTGATCAAGTGTCCTGCATCCTGATGTAAGATATGGTCACTTTGGGATAGATATTTGCTTTCCCACAAAATACTTCAATATATTTTAAATACCCAGTCTTCTAGAACTCAGCTTCCAGCTGCCCCCAAACTGTCAGCTGAGAAGTAGTTTTCGGCCTCTTCTTCCTGAATTATCCCTTTTGTCACCCTAATCTCCACTCTCTGTCTTATATTGGCTGTAGAGTCTGACCTCGGTGTTTGCTCAGGCAGGATCAAGAATCATACATTGCAAGCATTCCTCATTTGAATGGAGCTGTGATTCAGGGCTCCCACGGATTCTGTACAATGTATTTACCAGAGCTGGTAGGACCGAGCCACAGTAATTAGGCAGTAGATGCTATCATGGGATCATTCTTCTGAGTTGGGGAGCTTGTTAAAATGCAGATTCTGAATCAGTTGTAACTGGGGTATGATCTGAGAGTCTTCATTTCTGGCAAGCTCCCAGTAAATAGCACTGCTGCAGGGGAGGGGGCCTCACTTGGAAGAGCAAGACCCTGGGCTAGATCAGCACAGCCCCCACCAGTTCCATGCTTTCTCTGTACCTGTGCTTCATGGCATCTCAAAGTGTGTCATCACATGTTTATGGGACTATTTGAATAATATCTGTTTCCACAAAAGAAGCCTGTGAAGTACTGAGATTGTATCCCTCAGAGTCCAGTCAGGTAAAAAAAGATCATATCAGGTAATTTAATAGAAGGAATTTAATTTAGGAAACTAGTTATGAAGGTGTTGGAGAAATTCAGAGTGAAAGAACCCAGAGTTAAGCAAGAGCAAAAAGCTGCTACCATTTCTGGGGCTGGAAGAACAAAGAAAGGAATGACCATTACATAATCCCAAGACCTGGGTTGCCTTGTGGGAGCTAGACTTATGGCAGAAGCTGCTTGACAAGAAGTGGTACACAGAGAAGATCTAGCCACTTCTCAACGTCGGAGGTGGGGAACACAGTAAGAAATGTCATGGCTTCTCCTCTTGCTCATGCTCTACCATCTCCTTCTAGTGTCTCCCATTGGCTAGATCTATCAAGAAGTCACTTGGAAATGGAAAAATGCAGTTGGCAGAGGAAGATCAGGAAATAAATCTGCTTGCAAATAGCTCAACAGTGGGGACATGTCTACTTACACTTAGAAAGTAGTGCCTAGCATACAGTAGGCATTCAGTAAATATTTGTTGAATGATTTAACAACTAAGTAGAGGTAAAAATTAGATGCCCTCCTTATACACACTACATCGATACATACTTATTAAAACCATGATAATAGTCATCTTGAAATGCCCAGTCTGTACATCATCCAAAGTTCCCATCATTCCCAGACTCCAGCCAATAGCTATGAATGGTTATCCCTGAGCAGTGAATGTGGCAAGTCGCTACTACAGTTGAACAAATTTCTTTTCCGGTAGACTGTGGTCCAGCCTTGAGAGAGTAGGGGTAGATGAGCATAAAAGACTCTCAGGACAATTTGGTTTCACAGTGGCATTATCTATAGCCACTGCAAGCCTGATACTGGAACACAGAATATCCTATCAAGCAGAAATTTAACTTCCCCTAAAGACTCATTTCTTGTCAATATAGCATTCAGCCATCCATTCCAGTATAGGACAAGCTGAACTGTTACTGCTTACTGCCTACCTCACAAGGATCAACAAAGACTGCAGAAATCACTCATAAGAACAGCCACCATTTCCTGAGAACTCATTATACACCCAGCACTTTGTTAAGAACCTTCCATGTTTTATCTCATTTAGTCAGCGAGGTTGCTACCTTATCACTTCCATCATACAAGAGAGGAAACTGAGCTCAGAGACTAAGATTTCCTGCTCAAGATCACGCAGCAGATAAATAACAGGGCTAGATTCAAACCCAGGCAATGTTGACTCAAGGACCACTTTACATCTCTGACTCACCAAGGAAGACACCCATCATGAGAGCAGGAATTCCCCTCATCTGGGCTTTGGTATGTGATTTCACTCTTCAGCGCACAGCAGTGTGCTGACTCTGCAAAGTGAACTGATGTTCCTCATATCTGCTTGTGCATGCCCCTTTCAGCATCTGTGTACCACTTTGGCTCACTGTCTCAAGAAAGCACTTTAGATGTTTGGCAATTCCCAATAATCTCAGCAAGTTTTTCCAAGAGATCTGATCAGAGACTGACATCAGTGCTTAGATTTCTAGGGGCATTCAGAAGTCTAGCTACACAGAACAGTGAAGATGGATCTTTTGAGCAGTCCTTCCTCTCCCCTTTGGTGATGGAAAATGACTATGACACAATGCCATCAACTCTGACCCACCTAACCAAAGTCCACAGAGCTCAGCGATTTTCTCTGGCAGTCTGCTTAGCATTTGTCAGAGCCAAGCTTTACTGGGAAAGACAGGCATTCTAGAAAAACTGTCAAATGAGATTTAGATTCCAGAAATTGTACTGAGTGTTTGTCCTATGTCAGCTCCTCTTTAAAGAATGCATGTGTCACCCAGTAAGGTACCCTACAGCCCACCAGAGCCCTGGTGGGGAGGAGGGAGGCTTCTTTTCAGTGCAAAAACACCCACAGAGCAACCAGCTCAGCCTCCTCTCCTTTCCCCTTTCAGGGGCTGCCTATGGGGCCTTTCAGAAGAGAGAAGGGGGAGGAATAGGTGCCTTCTTCCTTCTTGCTGAAAAGTTTTAGAACAGTTACCAACATTAGCTTAAAAAAGTTCCCATTTACCACGACCACAATTATAGTACAGGATAAGTATCCCTTATATGAAACACTTGGGACCAGATGTGTTTTGGATTGGGATTTTAATTGGATTTGGGAATATCTGCATGAGATAATGCAAATATTGAGATAATGAGATATCTTAAGGATTGGACCCAAGTCTAAACATAAAATTCATTTATGTTTCATATGCATCTTATATACATAGCCTGAAGGTAATTTTATACAATATTTTTAATAATTTTGTGCATGAAGCAAAGGTTGTACACATGAGGTCAGGTATGGAATTATCTACTTGTGGCATCATGTTGACACTCAAAAAGTTTCAGATTTTGGAGCATTCTGGATTTCAAATTTTGGGGTTAGATATATATTAAAATCTTTGAAAGTCCAAGTCTATACCAATTACTAGCTATTTGTTGAGGGCTGGTAAAAAGGTAGAAAAGATATGGTCCTTCCCTCAAGGATCCTACAATCTGTTTGGGTAGTGTGTCAGTTATATATTTCCACAACAATGCTGAGTAACATATAACCGCATGCAAAATAAGCATTTAGTGCTCTTGCCTATCTGGGGTTGTTAGGTGGATCTGCTGATCTTCACTGGGTTCTCTCATGTGTGTCTGGGCTTTAGCTGGCTATAAGCTGGTCCATCATGGCCTTGGCTAGTTTGACCAGGGTGACTTGGCTCCCCTCACAGGTCTTCATTCTCCTTCTGGGACCAGCAGGTTGGCATGGGCATACTCCTTTCATGACAGCAGCAAAGTGTAAAAATGCAGGCAAAATGCATGAGCACTTTTAAAATAATACCTACTATTTAAATAATAAGCAATAAACATTTTTGCAAGTATACAGGGAAACAAGCATGTTTATATGAGGCTGGTAGGAGCAGCAAGTGTTGGATGTTCTCTTTACTCCACGTAGTCTTAGTAGGGCTGTCAACCATCATGTGCATGCTTCCGCCACAGAGGTAAGCTCAAGATGGTCATAGGACCCAACAGAAGAAAAATAGGCAGTTGTGCTGAGAAAACTAATCTTTTCCCTGACATAGATCACTGCAGATATATAAAGATGTTGCATTCATTTGGTCAAATCAATGACCCCAGGACTGACCCTCCACTCTTCAACTGATCCTCTAGCATCTTATTAGCCAAGGCAAGTCATATGCCCAAATCCAGAGTCAAGATTAGAGAATAGACTGTACCCACTTAAATAAGCAGAACTATAATATTACATGGCAAAGGGCAAAGTCATAGAAAGGGGTAAGAATTGGGTCTGGGAACAGAATCAATCTACATCAGGGTAAGTAAGAAAGAAAATACAGGAAAGAATCTATGATCATGCTCCTTAGGAATGGCTTTCATGATTGGGCCAAGCCTGACCTATAGCTCAAGCTTCCTGTCTCCTTTCTCACTCACATCACTCCCTTCCTGTTACCAAATGACCTAGGTCTTCTCCCACTTCCTGGCCCATTTCTCTCTCTGCCTGGAAGGCTCTTCCTTCCCCATTCTCACTGATGTTTGCCCAGTAAACTCCTACTCATTCCTTGGGCCTCAACTTGGCCTTCAATTGCCCTGGCAAGTCTTTTCTAAACTCTAGAATCTGAGTTAGGGGCCTGTTCCCACCCTGTCATGGCACTTAGGATCTCTGATTGGCATTTCCTGTTGACCTGTCTCTAGCTGCCAGTAGACTGCGTGTTCCAAGAGGGTAGGGACTGTAGCCCCAGGGCTCACCGACACAATCCCTCTCCAAGAGCTCTAAAATCAATTTGTGTTTGATGAATGAAACTGCTCAGTGTCTTGGCACAGAGGAGGTAGAGAGAAAAAGAGCATTCAGCAATGTATTCAAGAAGGGAAGCGGCAGTCTCCTCCTCAAACACTCGGGTAGAAATGGTGCAGGTGAGAGAAGGCCTTCCCTGAAAGCTGAAAAGAACCTATAGATCAAGTGGACGGGAATGGAGTACCACTGAACGTTTCCAAGAAAAGGCCACGTGGGGTAGATTAGTTTTCAGCAGATACTCGGGAGCAGCACTGTGGTTCAACAGAAATATAATGTGAGCCACCAATGTGGGCTCACTTACATAATTTGACATTTTCTAGAAGCCATGTTGTAAAAAGTAAAAAATAAACAAATAAAATTCATTTTAATGACACATTTTATTTATCCCCATGTGTCCAAATATTATCATTTTAACATGCAATCAGTATAAAAATTAGTAATGAGATAGGTTACATTCTTTTTTTCATACTGTATTCTTGAAATCCGATTACACTTCAAGCACATCCCAGTTTGAACTGCCCGCATTTCCAGGGCTCCATAGCCACACTAGCTGGTGACTACCGTGTTGAGCAGAGCAGCTCTGGGGCACAGAAATCATCTGGGACTAATCCAGGATGATAATAGTGATGAAAATGATGACAGTATTGAGAATGGAGAGAAAGGCAAGTACGTGACATTCCACTGGCAGAATTAGTGTGTCAGCTTATCTGAGAGAGAGCCGGAGCACTGGTAATGTATATTTACACATTTGGCATTCAGTCTGCATTGGAAAGGAGAATCAGTTCACATACAAGCTGTGATTTTGTTCATATTTCTGTTCTCAAAGATAACTATTTGTTAGTGAAATCTACCACCTTTATCCAAGCCATGAAAATAGTGAAAATACTCTCTGAGGCTGATTCCTACTGTGGAATACAAGATTTGGGAAATTCAGGCAGACTTGGTAGAATTCAGACCCATTTTTATGTACCATGGGTCACAATCGATTCAATTCAACAACCATTGAACGAGTTTCTACTAATTGGAAGCTTGAGCTGCTGAGCAATTATCCTTGGAAGAAGAGTAAACAAAAGCATAATTTATTAATTTGCTAGTTATTCTCCCCATTATACAATTAGCTGTTACAGACTTATATTGTGGTGCATCTATATGATATAAATGTGTGCAGATATATTTTATTAGACTATACATTAAGGCATACTTACAGGTTATCTATTCTAAGCTTATTTTCAGCTCCAATTTCTTCATTTTACAATTGAAAAAGAATAAAGAACTTGGCTAAATGTAGTCAGTGGAATCTGATGATAGAACCCTGGTTTCTTTCTTCTCCCAGGCAAGTGCTTCATCTGGATTTTATTTTACATATTGCATTGAGTTTCACAGAAAAAAAATTAAACAAACATTCACAGAAATTGGGTTATTTTAAAAGATATTTCTGTGACTATGTGTGTGTATAATAAATGAATAAAACATATTAATTTATTAAACAATTTTCTGTTTATGGGAATATTTTAAGTGTATATGTTTCTAATAAAGTAGATTTCAAGAAAAGACCTCTAGGCTCTTACCACTAAATATGATTTGTTCTTAAACTCTATCTTCATATTAGCAGATAACTCTCTTACTCTTATGAGCATCTTTAACATATCTTTTAAAATGATCTGGATTGACTGTCTAGACTGTTTCAAGTTCCCTGGATAATTTTGCAACTCCCTCTTTACTCTGACAGTGTGCATGTGACTTTGAGTGAAATTACAGAGCTTTCTTTTCCTCTAAATGTTTCGTATGCACTACATACATCACTTAATATTGGAGATTTTTGCTTTAAAAGTATGGGGGGGGGATTTCCTGTTGAGAAATATTAAATACCACTTATCTGAGATTATCAGGTTACATGCCTGCACATTTCCAGCCATTTCTCTCTGAAAACGAATCCATTGTTATTGAAATTTAAAGAAATTAATGCATTTTTAATCAAATCAATATACATTTGCTATAACAAGCACACAATCCATTTTGAATTGAGCATTATGTTTTTTTAAACTAATAAAATCACTGTAGGTCAAGAAACAAATATAGGTCATGAAACTTAACTAAATATACATATATATTTGTTACTAATAATAACGTGATTTCATCAGGAGCATCTCATAAATCTCAAGAATTTAATAAAATCAGGAACACCTTGGAACAGGAGGCAGATATTCTGAACATTCTCTTGTTCTGCTTTTCCACCTGACAATGTAGGCAATTAAGAATTCACACATCAGTTTAAAGGCCATTCATCTTCCCCAGGATAAACTCTTCTCATGAGAAGTAAAGACCTGAAAGTTTAGATCCTTTGGATCCAATAGGTAGTTTCCAAATTTGACACTAAAATCTGACACTAATTTTTCCTTACATGATTTCAATCCCTGAAAGGTAGGGATATACTCCGAAGGATCCCATAACTTTCAATAATTATATACAGAGCCACAGAATATCAGAGACTCTTGGAAGAATTCTAATCCAAGCCTTCAATTGCAGATTCCATGTGAAACATAAACAAATCACATGTCCAGCCGTTAGCATCTCTTGTGGTAAACGTCCACAAAGTTGTTAATCAGTCTCTTAGAATGCTACAGGATTTCCTTGGTGTTACTAAGCAAGTATTTATGAAGCTGCAGCTAAGTGCAATGAGTTAGCACTTTAAGCTTTAAGGCATTAACCATGACTTTAGCTTTCGGAGATTTGGGGAGCAAGTCTTCACTCCCCTCAGACCCTTCCTGACTTTAGAGACTTCAATCACGCCCCCGCCAGCCTTCATCTTCCATATTATTCCATCCAAACTAAAGACATCTGAGGATCTGAAACATTTGGAAGCATTCCCTTTCATTTCCAGCCAAGACAAAAATAGAGGGTTCCATTGTGCTCTCAAAGCAAAAAAAAAGTATATGTTTTTGGTACTTGGGGCTGTCTCCAAAAATGAGATCTTACAAAGTATATTATTTCTGTAGCAGGCACACCAATGGGAGCTACCGAGACCCAAATGTAAATATCTATACCCACTCTCACCTTAAAAAGAGTACTCTTGCCAGAGCAACCTTTCAGAAGTGGGGATGCTGAATCATTTCTTTCTGTGGTATGTTTTGAAGGAAATGGTTGCCAGAAGAAGAAAGGTATAGTGTCCCCAAATAGTTCTTCCACCAAATATTTCTTCTTCATCTTTATCTTCCACATAGATGTTACTGATTTCCTTGACTTAACAGAGTCCATGGATTTTTTTTTTCAAGTGAGAACACTTTGTGACATGCCACTGTCTCCGAATTAATTTATCAGCTATCTAGATCTCATTGTGAATTGCTTTAATCTGATTCATTTTCTTACTACTACTCACATAAGATGAACGCCAAGAGAACCATGAGTTTTGAGAATAAAAATAGAAGCATAGGCACTGACCAGAAGTTCAGGTTTGAATTGGCACACCAATAAGAAGCATCAGATCACTAGCAAGTAATCTGAGGTTCATGCCCCTTGGGTAGGGGGAGAGAACGAAGGGAACACTGAAAGATGTAACAGACAAATGTAGGAAAGAGGGGAAGAGGCCAACGCGCCTAGACAACTGTAGGTATTTTCAAAAGAACATTTTGAAAGTTTACATTCATTATCTCATTTAATTCTAACAACTGTCTTGCACATCACAGGTTACTATGCCCATTTGCAGATACAAAAACTGAGGTTCAGAATATCTAATGAAATTGCCAAAGGCCATACAGCTAATTTGCCAGTTATTAAATATTAAATAATGTGTTCTAAATCCTTTATATAATTTTTTTCACATAATCCTCACAATAATTCTACAAAGTAGATATTATTATATGAATTTTAAAGTTGGAAAAAACAGAAGCTTGGAGAGCTGAAGGTGTGATCCAGAAATAGTAAGTGACCGAGATGGGATTAGAACCCAGGGTTTTCTGACTCCACAGCCAAAGCCCCAAACCACTAAGTAGCACAGTTCCTCTACTCAAAGTCAAAGATTTTCTGTTGCCCCACAGAAGCCCAGAGCCTTAATGGTAAAAGCCCTAGTTTGCTGCTTGGGCCTTGAGTCAGTGTTTTTTCTAGGAGGCTGTCTGTGTAACCCCACTTCCTTTCTTTGCTGATTAAGATTACCCAGCAAATTATCACTCTATCCTCAGTTATGCATGTTTGCTCATAAAAGACTTTATAAGAAAATCAGGTAATGGTTCTAGACCTTCCAACCACTACTTGTATGTTTCTAGATAAATTACAGACCCACCAGGGACAAAGTCCACCCTATGAAATGAGGGGAGTGGAGCCTTCCTCACAAATTCCACAATGCTACTGCAGTCTTCTGTCTACATAATGTACCACAAATCTTTTTCTAAATATTAAAACTCAGTATATGTTCAGCAGGTCCTAGAAGAAGTGGAGAATAGGGAGAGAGGATATGTCATTTACCCTCCATTGTTTCTCCTGCCACACACAAGGTAGTGTTGGGGATAACAGGTATCTATCACATCTTGGTGTGGACACTCCAGATATTGGAATTGAAGTTTGTATTTGCTTAATTTTTTTGCACACTGGATTCCACACTATCACTAAGAATAACCCATTTATGCATCCAACGTCTGTTGAATACCAAATATATGCCAGGATCTAGAGGAACAGACATGAATGTTGACATATAAATTGGGTCCTGTGGGATTTCACAGTGAAGGGGAGGAGCCAAACAATTAATTATTATAGTAGCTAATCTTTAATGAGCATCTAATACATGTCAGGCAATGTTCTGAGCACTTACATGGATTGTCTGCTTGAATGCTCATGCCAACCCTAGGGGGTCAGTACTAGTGATGCCCTCATTTGACAGATGAAGAAACTGAGTCTAAGGAAGTTATTGATTAACTCATCCACAGGTGGCAAGTGGTGGAGTTGGGACTGGACTTCAGCCTTTAAGTTTCATCTTAGATACTTGCCCTCCTTTCTGTGCTATGTTCTTATAGTACTTGTGTTAAAAGTTGTGATAAAGGTATCTATGGGAAGCTTTTGGTACAGAGACAGGGAATGCAAGACCCAGCTAAGGCTTCACATATTTCTAGAAAAATGTAGCTTGAACTTGAGGCTACTGATTTTTATTTGGTGAAAAAAAAAGAAGGGGGAGTCTTTTCCCCAATATTAATTTATCAAATACATTTTAATTAAATACTATTTATTTTTCATAATATTAATATTAGAATTGAGAAAGTGTTTATTTTATTAAAGGAGAAGGGATCAGTGGAAACGCATCCACTTTGAAATTATTTATTGAAGTTATTTGTTTTGATTAAACACAAACTCTAAACTATGAGACAAGTTATCATGAGGATAAATTCTGAATAAGTACAGAGCTATGGAGCAAAAGATAAACTTAATGACTTCATACATTGTGTTTAACAAACCAGCAAACACTGTTTCATTTTAGGGCCCTCTTAGTTGTGTTTCAATAAAAAAAAAATTAAAGGAATGTGATTTTGCTTCATTAAAAAAAAGGAAAAGGGAACAAGGGAGGTGGTAAATGTTTTCTGAAAACACCAGTTTGAGAGCCCATCATCACTGAAGGTCACTTTTGAAATGCTGGGCCGACCTCATCTCAACTCTTTCTGGTATTTTCCCTAATCTGAGCTCTCAATTCCAACGTCATCTTCTTCCACTGTTATGTTGTTTAATTCAAAATCAAAGATGAATTTCAGACTAGACATTAAAAATGGGCTTGCTCATGGCATCTATTTGTGGGGGTCACAAGGGTGAAAGAGTGAGAGACTCCACACTTCGGTGCTCATAATCATCCCCCTGTGATGTTACAAAAGCCAGTCATCCGTGTAGCCTCTAGGACAGAAAGAAATGCTACAGAGCATTCTCACTGGCAGAAGCATGGCAAGGAAGCCAGAATAAACAACCCAACTTTTAGGGTCATGCCCACGCATGCTTATGACAAAGAGTATTGACAAACTATTTTCTCTACACCGCCTCTCACCCACCCCCACTGAACCCTAAGGCAGAGTTGTGAGCTATGCCTGACCTGGAAGGCAATTCTCAGGTGATGAGGCTCAACCTGTAGGCTGAAGGCCTGCATGCACACTGGCTAGCTGGAGCCTTAAACCAAGCCCCAGTGGGTAAGAGCTTTGAGACTTATTCTTCTCACTTTCCTTCCCCCACTTAACCTGTTAGACCTGTCTATACCTCCACAAATCCCCAAAAGCAGATTTTACTTACCTACGATTTACCTACCTACCTCCCAAATAGTTGTGTATCTTTAAAGATGACTCCCTGAAGATCATTGACTAGGAAAATTCTGTGTCTTAAAACATCTCTAATGGCTTCCTCGGTTTTGTCTGGTTTTTTGCTTGCTCCAAATGCTTTTGAGATCTTTTACCAAACATATTTTTATATTAGTCTTGAAATCATTTTACTGTTTTTATTAATGTATTTACTTCTAGTCCAGCCAGAAAGTAGAGGATTGAATAACAGTATCCCTTGACATCACTTTCAAATTCAAGATTTCATGATCCTATAAAAATTTTTAGTAGAAGTATTAGGTCCAACAAAGAAAAGCACCTATAAAGGTAAAACAGGATTGGCTTAGATTTAACACAAAGAATGGATTCCTAAATATCTGAACAAATTAGAACTAGGACGTTATGGAATCACTTTCTATGGTAGACTTTGAGGGTAAACTCATACTGTCCTAAAGGATAGAAGGTTAGACTTATTTCTTGAGCTCCTTCCTATCCACAGACAATTTTATTTATATCTTAAAACAGTGTTTCTTAAAATTAACTCAGGGACCATCACTTCAGAACGTTCATTTAGGATTGTTCCTAAATATAATATTAAGGTTCTTGGGCCCTATACTAGAATGTGAAATTTTAACAAGCCTCCCAGTTAAAATTTATGCACCCTAAAGTTTAAGAACAACCACCAAATTAGGAAGAGACTTCCAAGCAATATTGCTGAGTTTTGCTCACCAGATGTGAATTAGGCATCCAGGTGGAAACCTTAGCTCCCAAAGATTGGCCCCTTCTGTTAATACCAAATTACAATGCTAAAGAACTCTGAAAAAGGAAAATAATCCCTTGATCTTTTAGTCCACTGAGGCACTAAGTTGAATTTTTAAAACTCATCATAGAATATTTAAACTCTAAAAAGCCTCAGAGATTATTCTGACCCAATCCTCTCACTTTCTAGAGGAGGAAACTGAGGGTAGAAAGGTTGCAGCTTACCCGAAGTAAGTTAGCTAGGAGGGTCAACAGAAGACTTAGAATGATCTTCTTGGCTCCTGTTTCAGTGTTCATTCTATTTCACAAGGTCAATTTCTATCTATATGGACCATTTCTCAAACACAGGCTTTTAACAATTGCTCTTTGACTTATTTATTTTAATGACTGCTGAAATTTTATTTTAAGCCCAAAGATAAGCTAGTCACGAAATGGACTACTTGGTATTACAACTCAAATTTTGCCAAAATTTACCACAGTTATACTTTAGTACCAGCTTGGGTGGTAGTTACAAATGTATTTTAGATAGATAGATAGATAGATAGATAGATAGATAGATAGATAGATAATGCACATATACATATGGTGGCTAGGGCAATCTTCCAAGAGATTTCTAGCAGAGCTGTTAAATATTCTAGAAACAGAGTGCCCTGTCATTCTACTCTAATATTCATACATTCATTCATTTTACCAATATTTGTTTAATGCCAACCATGTACTATTATGATATTCTGGTGGAGTTGCACTGGGTTCTAGGGTCAGCACTTGAGACAAAGATCATATAGAGTCAAAATTATTCTTGGAAAAATATTCTTTAGGAGGGCATATAACCCCATGTTCTCCCAGTTGTTTCTTTTACTGAGTACCGGATTAAGTTGTTCAATTGTTTTAAGTGGCCATGGTGTATGAACATTGTCTCATTAAATGCTTGAATCACCCATGGTGCAGAGAGATACTCAGTGTTTGAAGTGCATACGAACCAAGACCAACCCAGGTATTATCTTGGATTCATATCTCCAATCTCTTATTCATTAGGTGGAATGGCAAGCAGAATCACCCATTCCATTCAAATTATTTTTCTCTCTCTCCTTTCCCCACAAGTAGATAGGGTTGAATCCTAGTCATTTAAATCCAAGTAAGTTGGAACCTCTTACCATTTGTCATAATCGCTCCTCATTTTGCATTGTCCTGCTTCATCTACATGTTATTTTCTTAAATTGGCTGTCTTAGTCTTTGTGTTGCTATAACAACACTCAGTCTGGGTAATTTATAAAGAATAGAAATTTATTTAGATCACAGTTCTGCAGGGTGAGAAGTTCAAGAATGGGCAGCCACATCTGATGGCTTCTGGTAAAAGCCTTGTACTGTGTCAAAACATTGTGGAAAAATAGAAAGGGAACTAGGCACATGCAAAAAAAGGGAAAAACATGATAGGCAACTTGCCTTATAACAACCAGGCATAAACATGTGGGAAAGTTTCAGAAGAGAAAACCCCAGGGCCCCCATGGGCACTAGGACATTACCTGTGAGGAATCTCCCACCACCACCACTGGCCTCCATGCTGATCGGAGAGATGCTTAAAGACTGTGCACTCAGAAAGCAGGCACAGTGGGGACCCACTGGCTTCCATTCCTGAGTGTCTGCAACTGATGCCATTCTTAGCTCTTTGGTTCAAAGCACCTGGTCTGCACAAAGATCAGCTTAACTGCAACTGCCTCTATATTGCCCCTGATAGACTGGGGAGGGAGCAAGGAAAGCAGACACTTTCATGTGCCCTGTGACTGGGAGCTGACAGTCACCCCCTACAGAGGAATTTGAACAAAACAGGCACTGATTTCACCTGAGAAACCTAAAAGCACCAACCTCAGCAGGACCTGCAGAGGGAGAGAGCCCCAGCCACCCAGTGGAACACACCCCATACCCCCCATGATTCCTGGTGAACCCCACAACCATGGTACCACCTGGAGCCATGCCTGCAGTCCAGTGCTCTACCATGGACTCACTAGCCATGAGCCACCCCCTGCTGTGTGCTGCCACTGCACCTGGACTTGGGTGGAGTAAATACCCACAGCCCTGACATCTGTGGCCACTGCCAAGATAGCCTCACTCAGCAGCCATTGCCACCACCATGGGGAGACACAGGTAGAGCAATCTCTGTAATGCCTATCTCCATGGAGAGGGATTCATCAAGCACCCTTCCTGAGATTCCAGCAGTGGTCTGAGGATGAGCCTGGAACTGCACATGAAGATCCCCCAGCACCAGCTTGGACTGTGACAACCACAGGGTAATGTAACAACATAGAAAAGATACATTAAAAGCTCTCAGAGTATCCACCCTTCTCCTGCTGGATCAATCTTTTGGAGAAGGAAACAAAAGCACCATCTAGGGGCCTGTCCTTCTTCTCACTAAGTAGCAGAGTTACCAGAAAAGGAGAACAGGCACATTGCAAAGCTATCTTCCCTGAGCCGAGAGAAGATGTGGTTTTGGATGAGAAGAAAACAGCAAAGGAACTCCAGCAACATGAAAAAACAAAATAGTTCAATACTGCCAAAGTATCACAATAAATATACAGCAATGGAGTCCAACAAAAAGGAAATTGTTGAAATGTCAGAAATTGAATTCAGAATGTGATGGCAAATAAGATGAATGGGATTGAGGAGAAAGTTGAAAAACAATACCAAACAAAGCCAAAAAAATATTTCAGGACATGAATGAAAAAAATGGAAAAGTCAATAAAGAGTTAGACAACATAAGAAAAGATATAACAGACTTAAAGAAATGAAAGTCATTTAGGGAGTTTCAAAACACAACAGAAAGCTTCTATAACAGGCTAGACCAAGCAGAAGAAAAAATTCCAGAGCTTGAAGATAAGACTTTCAAACTAACCCAGTCAGTCAAAGATAAAGAAAAAGGAATAAAGAGGAATGAACAATCACTCAGAGAAGAATGAGACTATGTAAAATGGCAAATATATGAATTATAGGTACCCCTGAGGGTGAAGAAGAAAAGGCAAAAAGCATGGAAAACCTATTCAAGGGAATTATTGAGGAAAATGTCACTGGTATCTCCAGAGATCCAGATACCCAGATACAAGATGGCCATAGAACACCAGGAAGATTCATAGCAAATAGGACATCTCTAAGACACATAGTCATCGACTATGCCTAAGTCATAATTAAGGAGAAAATTCTATAAGCTGTGAAATGAAAACAATAACTAACCTACAAAGCAAAACTGATCAGGCAAACAGCAGACTTCTCAGCAGAGATATTACAAGCCAGAAGGGATTAGGGCCATTTTTAGTCCTTTTAAATATAACAACTGCCAGCCCAAAATTTTGTATCTTGTAAAACTAAGTTTCATAAATGATGGAGAAATAAAAACTTTTCCAGACAAGCAAACACTAAGAGAATTTATCACTACTAGACCTGCCCTATAGGAAATATTCAAAAGTGCGTTATACATGGAAAAGAACAGTAGATACCCACTAGTGTAAAAACATCCAAAAGTTAAAGCCCACAGCTCATATAAAGTGGTAGCATAGAAGGGAAAACAAAGCAAGGTATCCTTCAACATGATGAACAGAATAGTATCCCACATATCAATAGTAACACTGAACATGAACTGTCTGAATGCTCTAATTAAAAGACATAGACTGGCTGAATGGATTAAAAACCACAACCCAAAAACATGCTCTCCCTAAGAAACCCATCTAACTTGCAAGGACTCTCACAAACTCAAAGTAAAAAGATGGAAAAAACATTCCATGCAAATAGAAACCAAATGTGAGGAGGAGTAGCTATTCTCATATCAGATAAAATTGACATTAAGTCAACAATGTTAAATAAAAGACAAAAATGGTGATTATATAATGATGAAGAGAGCAAGAAGACACAACAAGTATACAAGTACCTAACATAGGAGCTCCCAGATCAGTAAAACAAATTCTATTAGGTTTAAACAAGGAAATAAACAGTAGCATCATAATTTCCAGGGACTTCAACACCCCACTAACAGAACTGAACAGATCACTGAAATGGAAAATCAACAAAAAAACACTGGACTTAAATGAGACCCTGGGACAAATGGACCTAACACACATTTACAGAACATTCAACCCCCAAACTACAGAATATATATTCTTCTTATCAGCACATGGGACATTTTGCAAAATTGGTCATATCTTAGCCCACAAAATAAGTCTCAGCAAATTCAGAAAAATTCAGAATTGAAATACTACTATGTATTTTCTCAGATCACAGTGGAATAAAACTAGAACTCAATTCCAAGACAAACTCTCAAATCCATACAAAGTCATGGAAATTAAACAACCTGCTGCTAAACAACCCTTGAGTCAATGATGAAATTAAGATGGAAATCAAAAGATTCCTCCAACTGAATGACAAAGGAGATACAAGCTTTCAAAATCTCTGGGATAAAGCAAAAGCAGTGCTGGGGGAAAGTTAAATGATTTCATCAAAAAGATCACAAATTAACTCTTGTCATATCTCAAGGAAGTGGAAAAAGAAGGGCAAACCAAACCCAAAGCCAGGATAAGATAAGAAATAACAAAGCTCAGAGCAGAACTAAACAAAATAGAAACCAAAAAAAAAAAAAAAAAAATACCAAGGATCAACAAAACAAAAAGTTGATTCTTTGAAAAGATAAACAAAATTGATAGACCACTAATCATATTAACCAAAAACAGAAGAGAAAGGACTCGAAGAAGCTCAATCAGAAATGAAAAGGGATACATTATAACTGATACCAAAGAAATACAAAATATAAACCTCTATGCACACCAACTAGAAAACCTAGAAGAAATGAATAAATTCCTGGAAACACACAACCTCCCAAGCCTGAATCATAAAAAAATAGAAATCTTGAACAAACCAATAACAAGCAATGATATTGAAGCTGTAATAAAAATCTCCCAACAAATAAAGGCCCTGGACCAGATGGATTCACAGCCAAATTCTACCAGAACTACAAAGAAGAAATGGTACCTATCTTACAGAAATTATTCCTTAACATCAAGAAGGAAGGAATCCTCCCTAACTCATTTTATGAAGCCAGTATCACCTTGCTACCAAAGTTAGGAAAGGACACCACAAAAAAAAAAAAAAAAAAAAAAAAAACAACTACAGATCAATATCCCTTATGAACATAGATGCAAAAATCCTCAACAAAATACTTGCAAACTGAATTCAACAGCACATCAAAAAGATAATTCACCATGATAAGTGGGTTTCATCCTAGGGATGCAAGAATGGTCAACATATGCAAATCAATAAATGTGATTTATCACATAAATAGAAGCAAAAACAAAGACCATATGATCATCTCAGTAGACAGAGAAAAAGCATTCAATAAAATCCAATACCTTTTCATAATAAAACCCCTCAACAAACTATACATAGGAAGAACATAATTCAAAATTATAAAAGCCATATATGACAAATCCACAGCCAACATCATACTGAATGGGGAAAAGCTGAAAGCATTCCCCCTCTGAACTGGAACAAGACAAGGTGCCCACTGTCACCACTTCTATTCAACACAGTACTGGAAGTCCTAGCCAGAGCAGTCAGGCAAAAGAAAGAAATAAAGGACATCCAAATTGGGAATGAGGAGATCAAACTATCCCTATTTGCTGATGAAATGATCTTGTATCTAGAAAACCTTAAAGATGAATGTTTATGGCACCACAATTCACACCTACAAAGGTATAGAATCAACCTAAATTTCCATTGATTCATGAGTAGATTAAGAATATGTGGGATATATACCATAGAGTACTACTCAGCCATGAAAAGGGATGAAATACTCTTCTTTGCTGCAACTTGGATAGAACTGGAAACCATTATTCTATATGAAATACCTCAGAAATGGAAAAACAAATGCCACATCTTCTCAATAATAAGTGGGAATTAAATCATGGGTACACACGAGCACAAACAGATGCAAAGGACATTGGAAACCAAGAAAGGGGAGAGTGGGAGGAGGGCGAGGGATAAAAATTTACCTCTAGGGTACAATGATCACTATCTTAAAGCCCTGAATAAAAGTGCTGACTTCAGCATGATACAATGAATCCATGTAACAAAAACATCTATACCCCCTTAATATTTTGAAATAAAAGAAAAATTTTTTCGGCAAGAGCTTTGGTGGTAAAAACCACATGCAAACCATAGCTTACCTTCACCTACTAAAGAAAAAAATGTAAGAGATATTTTGTGTGTGAAGGCAGGGGTGCGGGGGGCTCCATTTTAAACTCTCTGTTACCAGTATCTTAAGTCTGTTGTTCAATTACATGTCCAGTGTTTTTTCATCTTCCCGTCCTTGACCCCTAGGCCTTACTTTGGACAAATCAAACAGCTGCTGTCCCCTGAAATGAGTAGTGTGTCCTCTGGTTTGAAGACTGCTGCTCCCTCTCTTACTCTTCCCTCTCCCTCCGGTCTATCAGGCCAACAGTGGACCACACCTTCCTTTGACTCTCATGCTTCTTGCTTCCTACCACAACTCCAAATAAAATATTTGGGTCAGTAATAAAGCTTTGTTACACTTCTTTCTATGGTTTATTCTATCAAATTGCCTAAGCTCTTAGGAGGGAGGGAAAAATTGTATATAAATTGTTTCCAGAAACCATTCCATTCACAGCCCATTTATCAACCCTATAGAACAAAGGATACCATGTGGCCCTGAATTATGAGGATTCTCGTTTATTAAAAGTAGGATTGACAGCAACAGCTTATTTCACAGGATCCTCTAACTGGAGGTCATTAAACCCAATGACTCCTTGATTGGCTCTGAATTGGGAACCAAAAGATGAAAGACTCTACATTTCCCATCTCTAATCTCATGAGCCACTCAACCTAAATCCAGGGCTTTATTGTCAAGCATCATACTACACAGAGCAGCATAATAAACCCCAAACCAGATCAAGCTCACCCAAGCTATAGTATAACAGCATCGGGATTAGTGACTTTCAGGATAGTGACCACAAGCCATGAAGAGCTGACATTTCTCTGAATTCAGAAAATCTGAAAACATCATGCCACCAAGAGCAATAGTAATGAAACAGTTGGCAGGCACCGAAACTTGGGGCTCAGTTGTATTTTATTTT
>VSMD01128712.1:0-50422 GCA_008750895.1 Mirza zaza
ATCCATCTATCCATCCAACCATTCATCCATCCATCCAACCAACCATCCATCCATCCATCTACTTATCCATCCATCTATCCATCCATCCATCTACTTATCGATCCATCCATCCATCCATCCATCCATCCACTTATCCATCCAACCATCCATCCATCCATCCATCCATTTATCCATCCAACCAATCATCCATCCAACCATCCATCCACCCATCCATCCATCCAATCAACCAACCATCCATCCATCCAACCATCCATCCATCTACTCTCTCCCTGTCCTTTCTCTCTCCATATCTATATCTCCCTCCTTCTATCTTCCTGTGTTGCTTCTATTTTTTACACTTTCTTCCCAACTTGATTACAAGTTCCTTGAGAGAAGGAACCACGTGTAATATTTCTTCTCAAACCTGCATAGAATTTAATCTATAATAATGCTTAATAAATACTAGCTTACTACATTCCCTTTTTTGGTGTATATATATATATAAAATTTTCTTTCATTGTTTAGATTCAGAAAATTCAATTCCATAAATGATTTTTTTTTTGAGTTTTTATCTATCTCGAGAGCTGTGGGTAAAAACGAAAAAGAAGCAGCACCAGCAGCAGTACCGTTTTCTGTTCTCCACATGATTACAATCTGGTAGGGGCATGGGTAAGCGGTTGGTGACTCTTGGGTGGGGCATGGACTTGTACCGAATTGATCCTAGTGGATTGTAGACCACCAGTGCTGTAAGGGAGGGCCATGCAGTGTCAGCAACATCAGGGACTCCCGGGAGAATACTAACTGTGCAGAGACAGAAAAACTAAAACAGTTCCTCGAGACTTTTTTTCAGCCTGTCTCTTGGGCCCACAAACTATGCTTCATATGTTTCATGTACTATTATGGGAAATTCTGATACATCCATAATCTTAATTTAAGGGATAAGAAAAAACTGTAATAAACACAACATTGTGTTGGGTGCCTTCTAATTTTCACATTTCAAATTAAATAAAATTATTCCTTATAAATAAGAACAAATCATCATGACATCAAAAATAGCCTCAAACGTACCAAGTGAAGAAGACTTTCCGTTATTTTAAAAATAGTGCGGGGCGAGAGCTATCTAACTGAAGGAGCTACATTTTATTTGCAGCACTGTGCGGTCAGAGCTAGAAACTTCTGCTTATCCAAGCTATAAACATGATACGTTCTTCTCCCCTTAGTACTCTTTTATGTAAAAGCGTTAAGAGACAAGGTGATAAGAAAAACTTTCGGAATGTATCAGGACGTGACTAGGACAAGCAGAATAGATTCTGTTTAACATCCTGTGTATTCAGGGCTTACGGTTTAGAGGTTGATAACTGAGGTTCACAAGTAGCTTTTGAACCAGCAACAAAGACTGAATTATGTGTAGTGCACTTTCTTTTTTCTTTGTTTTTGAGACACAGTCTCACTCTGTTGCCCAGGCTATAGTGCTATAGTGAGTCAGCCTAGCTCACAGCAACCTCGAACTCCTGGGCTCAAGCAATCCTCCTGCCTCAGCCTCCCGAGTAGCTGGGACTACAGGCATGCGTCACCAGGCCCGGCTAGTTTTTTCTATTTTTAGTTGTGTGGCTAATTTCTTTCTATTTATAGTAGAGATGGGGTCTCACTGTTGCTCAGGCTGGTCTTGAACTCCTGAACTCAAGCAATCCTCCCGCCTCGGCCTCCCAAAGTGCTAGGATGGCAGGCCTGAGCCACCGCGCCCGGCCTGTAGTGCACTTTTGAAGTTCTATATTTTGTTGGTGATCTAATAATTCCCACTGTGAGAAGCCCTGAGCAGCCAGGTTGCCGCTGGTCTCCTTTTAGCAAAGAGGCAGGATTGGACATCAGGGTCTTTTGATGCCATCCCGGATTGGCCACCTGTGTAACCTGGCCAAGTCCCACGGCCAGTGACTTTGGCCTACATTGGGAAAGTAAGAGGATTGGACTCCAGAGGCTCTTTTAATTTATGTCTTCTCTTTGCAATTCATACTATGCAGCCATTTAAAAAAGATAAATGTACATCTTTTTTGTTCAGTGGCTGATTGCATTTTCCAAAGGTGGTGGCGTTTTTTTTTTTTTTTTTTTTTTGAGACAGAGTCTCACTCTGTTGCCCGGGCTAGAGTGAGTGCCATGGCATCAGCCTAGCTCACAGCAACCTCAAACTCCTGGGCTCAAGTGATCCTCCTGCCTCAGCCTCCCGAGTAGCTGGGACTACAGGCATGTGCCACCATGCCCGGCTCATTTTTTCCTATATATATTAGTTGGCCAATTAATTCCTTTCTATTTAGAGAGTAGAGACGGGGTCTCGCTCTTGCTCAGGCTGGTTTCGAACTCCTGACCTTGAGCGATCCGCCCGCCTCGGCCTCCCAGAGTGCTAGGCTTACAGGCGTGAGCCACCGGGCCCAGCCTGGTGGTGGCGTTTTGACCCTCCACTGCGCCCATGGAGATGCGGTCTGCACCTTCTGCCTGTGAAACCGAGTGTGCCTTTGTGACTGTTCTGACCATTGGCATAGGACAGCAGTGGTGCTATGTGATTTTTTTGAGGTTAGGGCATAAAAGTGTGGATGTAACTGCTGCCTCGCTGCTGGGAAAGCTACCAGGTGACTGGTAAAGTCTGTAACTCCCAGGTGGCCAGTCTGACTCCCGGGTGTGGCCCCCGTGCTGCGAGTTGCCCTACACCTGCTCATTTGGAAGAACCACATCGAGAGGCTCTGGGTCCACATAAGACGGACAGACACACCAGCCAGCCCCGAGAAAAAGTATGATGAGTGCGACTGTTTTAAACCACTGAATTTTTAGAATGATTTGTTAAGCAGCATGAGATACATGGAATGTAGACAGGAAAAAAAAAAAAAAAAGGACGAACGTTAGGTGAAACTAAAGCAATCAGCAAAGTATATATTTATGGAAGGATATACAAAAACTGTTAAATATTGTCTCTGGGAAACAGAACTGTGACTACAGCATGGGAGGGGTACTCTCATACACTTTCCATTCTATATTCAGCGTCATGTTGAAGTTTTTACCATGTGCATATGTTACTTGATAATTTTTTTAAAAACTAGTTGAAATTTTAACTAAACTGAAGGATGATAAAGCTGAGAATAGCTGGTATTTTCTGAGTTCACAGGATTTTTTTCTTTAAAAGCATTGACTTCAATTTACTTTCCAATGCATCTATAGATATCAGAGCCGTGTGCAGTGATATTTTAGACTTTTTTTCACAAACTCACAAGAGCGCGGGACCAGCGGACCGGTTCTTGTCCACCAGCTCAGATTTGGAGATAAAAGAATATCTTTAATACTGGATAATTTAGGAAGAAAACTAACTTGTTTCCAGAAATAACACAGATCCAAGTAAACACCCCATTGCAATTCATGGTTTTATGCACCTCGGGGTTCTTTCCTTGAAAGATGATTCGATACAAATTTTAACTTCTAAAAAACCCAGCAGGTTGTCGAGCTGTTAAGATCATCATCATTACCATCCTCAGCCTAATCCTCATCACCTTGACTGAAATGTATTAAATGTTTTTTTAATGAGATCATTTAACAGAAGCGTTTGGTTAAACTGTAACTGGAATCTCTTTTTAATCCAAATCACTTCTGGCAAGTGAGATAGGTTCTGTCCTGAAGAGACTAGATTTTCATCAAATAAAGTTGTACAATGCAATTTCTGAATTCAGAAATAGTTTCCTAAATCCGAAGGTTCTATCCCTTAGTTTTGGCTTTGCCTAAGATCTGTGGGTCTCAGATGAGGATGTAATTTTGCTGACTTATTCTAGCCTCCTCCATTGACAGATGAGTAAATATATGAAAAAGGTCACCTCGTTAAATGACTTTAAAATAGTGGCTCTCTAACTTAAGCATCCATTAGAATCGCTTGGATTCTAGCTTGGATTCTAGTTTTCTTCCTAATCTAGCCTAATCGCTTGGGCTCATTTTTTGTTTTTGTTTTTTTTTTGAGACAGAGTCTCTCTCTATCACCTGGGCTAGAGTGCAGTGGCATCAGCCTCGCTCACAGCAGCCTCAAATTCCTGGGCTCAAGAGGTCCTCTTGCCTCAGCCTCCTGAGTAGCTGGGACTACAGGCATGCACCACCATGCTCGGCTAATTTTTTTCTATCTTTAGTAGAGATGGGGTCTCACTCTTGCTGGGGCTGGTCTCAAACTCCTGACCTCAAGTGATCCTCCCTCCTTGGCCTCCCAGAGTGCTAGGATTACATGGAGGGTTTGTATCCTCTGAGTCACTGATTCTGCAGGTTTGGGATGGACTCTGAGAATCTCTAACAAGCTTCCAGGTGAAGCGGATGCTGCCAGTCCGGGGCCCACGCTTTGAGAACTGCTGCTTTCAAATAATTCCTTCTTGGACCAAATTGCAGAGTTTTCTTCTTTCTTAGACAAAAATCTTTCAAATATGCTCAGATTTTTTTTTTTTTTTACTTGATCTTTGCTTAACCACACTCTGTATGTTTATCCCTTCCAGCTTTCTGAGAAAACCACACGTACCCTGGCATTTTCCCTCAGCTGTTCTTATCTGTCTTTAGATTTTCAGAGTCACCAAGATTTGGAAGTTGGGCCACAGCCTGTCACAAGGATGAATAGTCCCGACACCTGTGCACAGAGCTCCTGCCCCTACTCTGGTCTTGCTCCTGCGTCTGCTCTGGTACCTGCGGCTCACCCTTTCGTGGGGGTTTGAGCCTATCTCAGACACGCTTTGTATTTATAGCTACTTCTCTAAGATGTCACATAAAATACCTCTTTTGTAGGAGATGCATCTTAAGCTTTTGGTGCTTTGCTGTGCAGAGCGTGCTTGGACTCAAACGTTTTTGAGTAAATATTTAGTTTAAATAGAGGAGCCCTCTGTGGTCACCCTTGTGAAACAGGGTTTGTGATCACCTTTGAGTATCACAGGAGCAATAGGTCTTTTCTTTTCTTTTTTTTTTTTTTTTTTCCTGGCGTATTTGGCTAAGGAGCAATAGGTCTTGATATCAACAGGTCATAACCTTCTCTTTATTTCGAAAATAATTACAGCCCAGGGATGTACATACATTAATAGAGCAGATGAGGGTTGACATAAACATTGCCCAGGGAGCCCACAGTCCCCATAGTGGAGAGTAGGATCCTATTAGAGTAAGTTGGTTGTAGTCAACATTTATTTAGCACGTGCTGTGTGCCAGAGGCCGGGCTGGTGGGGAGACCCCAAGAGGATGAGTAGGATGTGTCCGCAGAGAGTAGGCAGGCAGGCTTCGGAGCAATAGGGGCTTTCACTAAGCTCGACTTCCGTCCGTCTATGAAATGGGAATAAAACACATGCTTCAAGTATTTGTCTCAAGACAGTAACGGGGTAATGTTTTGCCTTAGCCTGTCTGCTTGGGCATGCATATCCTCTATGTGGCTTAAATAACAGAAATATGTTGTCTCACAGTTGTGGAGGCTGGAAGTCCGAGGTCAAGGTTCTGCAGGGTTCGGTTTCTGGGGAGGGCTCCTCTCCTGGCTTGCCGACGGCTGCCTTCTCGATGGCCTGCTCACGTGGTCCTTTTAGATGCGTACACATGGAGGGAGAGACAGAGCTGTCTTGTGTCTCCTTTGATAAGGGCACTAATGCCATCATAGGATGCACCTTCATGACCTCATCTGACCCTAATCACCTTCCAAAGGCCCCATCTCCAAATATCATCACATTAGGGGAAGGCTTAGGTCTTCAACCTGTGAATTCTGGGGGGACGTGGTCAGCCCGTCCCATGCGTGCCAATTCCTCGGCCAGTCCCTGGAGTTCGATGATCGCTCTGTTATTCCGGGGCTTTTCTCAGGAATGTTCCTTCCTCCTTTAGCCTTCTGCCACCAGCTGTCACCAGATGTAGCATGTTGCGAAGGCTGGAAAAAAAAAAAAAAACCCTGAACAGTTTTAACAGGCTTTTAAATTCACACCCTCTAGCTACTGCCCCGGACAGAGATTTGGGGATAAATTTGAGGAGCACGGACTTAGGCTTTCCTTCTTCTGGGAGCTGATTCCCTCAGTACTCTTCTGGGTTTAGTGCCGATTCGTGTCTCACGCTAAGGTGGCCATAAGCCAGGTGAGGAATCCCTCATGCATTGTTTCTCTAAGCAGATATTGAGACTGATTTGAAAATACCAGAATTTCTCTAGGCGTGTTCTGATGTTTTGATCCTTTCAGAGGTTCTGTAAATGTGCTCTAAAAGTGATTCACTTTTTTGTTAAAAGAATGATATCTGTCACCCAATTTGCTTCTGAAATTCCAGTGATGGATTGAATTGCTTAAGCCACGTGTATCTTCCGTTTACTTGGAAGTCATCACTGTGTTAAAGGTTTGCTTGTGTGTTATGAATTGGGCATTTCACGAGCGAAGGGAGTCAGTGGGAATTCAGGACAACTCGCTTGAAAGGAGAAGGGAATGGCAGGCCACAGGCTCCCAAATTGAGGATTATTTCCCTCGTAGGGAAGAAGACCCTCACCTACCCCAAAATGTTCGAATGGTGCTTTCGTGCATCACTGAATGTAATGGACACTCGTTTGCTGCGTGTTTTCATCCCTGCAGAAAACCAAGCCGTTGATGACGGAATTTTCGGTGAAGTCCACCATCATTTCCCGGTATGCCTTCACCACGGTTTCCTGCAGGATGCTCAACCGAGCCTCGGGGGAGCAGGAAGTCGAGTTCCAGATGCAAATCCCGGCGGCCGCTTTCATCACCAACTTCACGATGTAGGTGACGCGTGGGTGGGAGACCAAGATTTCCACGAGGGGCCCCGGGGCGAGCCTGGGGTGGTGGGAGGGCCGCCGGCTTTCGGCTGTGGGAGTTTTCGTCCTGGTAGATGGTGTGTGGGTGAGAAGGCTGACTCCTTTGTTCCTTCCTCTCTCCTCCCTCCTTCCTGCCCTTCCTTCCTTCCTTCCTTTCTTCATTCCTCCTGTCCATTCTCTCTTCTTTCCTCCATCCTTTCCTCTTTCTTATCTTCCCTCCTTCCCACCAGCAAACAAGTGTCCATTATAGGTCAGCTACCCTTCAAGGGGATTGATATACTTCTTTTTTTTTGAGACAGAGTCTCACTGTGTTGCCCAGGCTAGAGTGAGTGCCATGGCGTCAGCCTAGCTCACAGCAGCTTCAGACTCCTAGATTCAAGCAAGCCTCCTGCCTCAGCCTCCCGAGTAGCTGGGACTACAGGCATGTGCCACCATGCCCGGCTAATTTTTTCTATATATTTTCAGCTGTCTAAGTAATTTCTTTCTATTTTTAGTAGAGATGAGGTCTCGCTCTTGCTCAGGCTGGTCTTGAGCTCCTGAGCTCAAATGATCCACCCGCCTCTGCCTCCCAGAGTGCTAGTGATATACTTCTATGAAAAAGACAATGTTGGCTGGGCGCGGTGGCTCACATCTGTAATTTCAACACTTTGGGAGGCCAAGGCAGGAGGCTCTCCTGAGGCCAGGAGTCCAAGACCTGCCTGAGCAACATTTGAGACCCCATCTCTACAAAAGTTTTTTAAAAATTTAGCTGGGCATGGTAGTGTGCACCTGTCGTCCCAGCTACTTGGGAGGCTGAGGCAGGAGGATCGCTTGAGCCCAGGAGTTTGAGGTTGCTGTGAGCTAGGCTGACGCCACGGCACTCACTCTAGCCTGGGCAACAGAGCGAGACTCTGTCTCAAAAAAAAAAAAAAAAAAACCAAAAAAACAAAAGATACTCAAAACAGGGTAGGTGTTGGGTTTAGGTTTTGATCTGTGCGATATTCAGGATGGTGAACCCTCGTGGAAGTTCGAGCCGATCTTGTGATTTTTCTCCAGCAGAATGACAGAGGCACCGAGGGTTGGGTCCTACCGTTTAGGCCTGCTGAAAATGGCCCTGGGACGAAATGAATGAGTCAAGGGTAATGCCCTCGTCCGGAATGCGTTCTTTCTTCGTACCCAAGAGGCAGATAAAAATATTTTCTTGGGTTGTCATGGTTATAAGATCCGTGTCTGAGTTTGTCTTGGAACTGCCCGCTGGTAACCCAGCTCGGTCTCTTGCGTTTCAGGCTTATTGGGGACAAGGTCTATCAGGGCGAAATTACAGAGAGAGAGAAGAAGAATGGCGACAGGGTGAAAGAGAAAAGGAATAAAACTGCAGAAGATGATGGGTAAGCACTGTTTGATTAAGGAATTAAAAGTCCACTTCCGCAAGGTGGTGCATGTTTGCCATCCCTCTGTTTCCTCATCTTGGTCTCCTCTGTACCGCCAACTATTTTTCTCTTTTTCTTTCTTTCTCCTTCCTTCCTTTCTCCCTTCCTCCTTCCCTCCCTTTCCTTCTTCTTTCTTTTCTTTTTTTGATAGGGTCTCACTCTGTCTCTCTGGGTAGAGTGCAGTGGTGACATCACAGCTCACAGCAACCTCAAACTCCTGGGCTCAAGCGATCCTCCTGCCTCAGCCTCCCAAGTAGCAGAGACTACCACCACACCTGAGCTTATTTCTCAATAAAAATAAGACATTATGTGTTGTCTCTCTGCTGTGGAGAAAGAGGATTTAGCAAATTTACAATACTCTTACCTTCCCTCTGCATTCCAAATTTTCGTATCATTATTTTATTTTTTCTTCCATCCGTTAATCGGTGTTGAGGGTATCTTGGGTGGTCTTTACTGTCTGAAATGATAATATTCCCTGTCTTAACCTTCACTCTGCCTCTTCTGTCCCATTTCTTATGCCTGTCTTTTGTTACCTAATCATTTATTTGGTATTATCAGAGTTAGTAACTTTTAAATTCTGATCTCCAACAATACTTGTATTCTCTATTTTGTCTCTAAACTGAATCTAAGCATTGAAAACCAATAAATAGCATTTGCTTTCTAAGGGCTAACAGTAAATAAATAACAGTAACTGCAGAGCTATGCAATGCACGAAGATTGCATTTCCCTCGCTATTAGCCTGACATGAAGGCCTCCATAACGTTTGCAGAAAAGTTGAATCTGGATAAAAAGTTGATCTTTGAATCTGGATAAAATGATGGGAACCTGTATACCTGATTAATAAAAGGACATAGCTTTGAGAAAGCTAGTTCTCTAAAATCTTAAACTGTCAGAAACTTTGCTGTCGGAAATCCTATTAGTGAGCATGGGACATCTCACTCTTGTCTGGAAGGCCTGAGCCAAAGGTTCACTTTGCTGCAGAAAAGCAACCTGGGTCCAGAGCTTCAGATAAGGGGGTTTCAGGTACAGAATTCCACATTTATCTTAATGTCGTAGTTACTAAGGACTCATAACCTTGAGTCTGCTTCTCAGTCCAGCTGATACTAACAGCTTTAAACACAGCCATGCATTGCTTTGAGCCTGTCGAAACCACTGTTTCCTTTAACTTTTACCTCGACTCCACTCCTCTCCCAATCCTACAATAACCCTGTCTCTTCCTTTGTTTGGTGAGATGCCTCATGGTCCGTCTGGTATGGTGGTCTCCCTGCTGTAGCCAGTTATTAAAAAATAACTTTGTTGGATTACAGGTGTGTCCCAAGCAGTCTTTATCACAATTATTACAATTATTCAGAATCATGCCATAGTTTAGTTTTGTTAGATCATGCCTTCTAAGTTTCTGTTTTTCTTGGAGTTTCCCATTGCCTTTCTCCTTTCTCATGAGATAAAATTTAACTTTTTAACTATTAACATTTAGCAAGACACATAACTCGTTTGAAATGATGACAAGACAAACAGTTATGACCAAGTTTCTGTAAGCAATGACATCTGTATCACGCCTGATATTGAAAGACATCACTTGTTGGGAAGACATTTGGATTTTAGAGCTGTTAAAACATAGTGTTAAAACATAAATATCTCCAGATCCATGGAATACCATCATTGCTTTGCAGCCTTGTTGCAAAACTTTTACCCTGGGGGTTTCTTTTCATTTTCTTCTGGGTTGCTTTTGTTATTTCTATATTCCACATTTTCCTCTTTCTTGGTTTTCACCTTTACTTGGCTGTAGTGTTTACTGAAGTAACTTTCTCAGAATGGATGCATGAGAGGTAAACATTCTGAGACCTCGATTAATATTTTGGTTGTCTGTATGAAATGTAAAGTCGAAGTAATACTCCTTCTGAACTCTGACTTTGAGGCATTGCTCCAATGTCTTATAACATCCAGTCTCACTGATGATGCATCTCATGTGGTCTAATATTCCTTTTATATGTTTTCTCTATCTGATGTTCTGAAGTTTTTCATTCCTTCTGCCCAGTGCTCAATAAAACTTTTCCATCTCAATACTTGTGTCTCTGGGAAAGAGGAGTGTAGGAAGCCCATTGTCTTAGTCATTCATTCATATATGGACTTGGTCCCTTTGTCACTTCCACCTGGTGGTGGCCTATGGATACAGAGTAGGCAGTTGGCTCTCTCCTTTGCTGCAGCAACTTCCTGTATGTTCTGAGCTGTAGAGTTCTTGCTCTACCGAATCCCCCCAAGTTTTCTGGAAACCTTTGGGATTGTCTTACCCCGCTGACAGTCACTCCTCATGCTTATCCCTTTGGTGAATATGGCGAAAGCGTTCAGAATAGTTTGCCTTTTTATAAAGCCTCCTTATGTTTCCTGCTAAACACACCCACCAAGCTTTACCAGGTGCACAAACCTAACATACCGGCTGTTTGAAAGTTACGCAAAGTGTCAGCATTCATTCGGCCACCCTTGTAGAGGGGAGAAGGCAGTTCACACCCTGACTGCAGAGCTCTGTCTTCTAGCGGTTCAGGGCCTTACGTGTCCCCTCTTTGGATTGTCCCCCTCGGCCTGTCCCCGGGGGAGAGGTGGAGAGGTCAGTCGTCTTTGAAGTGTTTCCGAGTCAGCTTTCTCCGACCCTTGGCGACCTTCCTCTAGTGCAGGTCTTTACTCCTCCCAGGACTGATTTTTACGTGTCCTTGCCCAGGACTCCCCGCCGTGCACCCTGGGGGGGGGGGGGGGGGCGGGGGGTCTCCCTGGAAGCCAGAGGAGAGAGTGTGGCCGGGGCCCTGGGAGGGATGGAGGGAGGGCACCTGGCTCTGTCCTGCTCTGAACCCTCCTCCCTGGGGCCCCTTTGTTCCCCCTGCCAGGGAGAAGGGCACGGAGGTGTTCAGGGCCTCTTTGGCGATTCCCAGCAAGGACAAAGCCGCCTTCTTCCTGAGTTACGAAGAGCTTCTGCAGAGGCGGCTGGGGAAGTACGAGCACGTGGTGAGCGTGCGGCCGCAGCAGCTGGCCGGGAGGCTGTCGGTGGAGGTGAACATTCTGGAGCCCTCGGGCATCGCGGCGCTGCAGGTGCTGCCCCTGCACAACCGCCGGCAGAAGGGCGGCGGGCGAGCAGAAGGTGAGTGCGGTGCGGGTTCCCCTGAGCCCTGCTGTGTGCCCGTGGGCACGCAGGGCCGGGCCTGGCTCCAGGGATACCTGCGGGGAGGGCCCCCCTCGACGGAGGCGTGGACCCGGGAAGGTAGCAACCCAGCAATGACAGGCCTTGCACTTTATTTTAATTATTATTTTTTTTGTTTTTGTTTGTTTGTTTTTCGAGACAGAGTCTCACTCTGTTGTCCAGGCTAGAGTGCCGTGGCGTCAGCCTAGCTCACAGCAACCTCAAACTCCTGGGCTCAAGCAATCCTCCTGCCTCAGCCTCCCGAGTAGCTGGGACTACAGGCATGCACCACCATGCCCGGCTAATTTTTTCTATATATATATTTTAGTTGACCAATTAATTTCTTTCTATTTATAGTAGAGACGGGGCCTCGCTCTTGCTCAGGCTGGTTTCGAACTCTGGACCTTGAGCGATCCTCTTGCCTGGACTTCCAAGAGTGCTAGGATTTTCAGGTGTGAGCCACAGTGCCCAGCCTGGATAATTTTTTTTAAAAAAAACTTTTATAGTAACAGAGTCTTGCTATGTTGCCCGAGCTGGTCTCAAACTCCTGGCCTCAAGCAATCCTCTTGCCTGGGCCTCCCAAAGTGCTGGGATTAAAGGCATGAGCCACCACCTGCTATCATTATTGTCATCACCTTAAATATATATTACATTATTTTTATATATTATTATATATAAATATATATTATATATTACTTATATATAATATGTAAATATTATATAATATAAATATATAATATATATTATATGTTATTTATATATATATGTAAATATATTACATATAAATAATATATAATATATATTATACAATATATATTTTTAAAGCAGGTCTCGTTTCCCTGATAAGCGCATAAGTACCTTTGAAGTCGGGTCTGAGCCTGATTAACCTTGTCCACTCGGTATCTAACACGGTGCCTTTCCAACAGCCGATAGGCCAATGGAGTGTCTTCAGATCAGAGAAGAAAAGAAAACACACACACAAATAACAAAGAATGCTTTAAAATTGTGTTCTCTCTCTGATCGTAATTTAGCGGGAAGTTTGCCTGTGTGCGACTGTAGGGACGTCTTCTCTCTCGGGAGGAAGGAGGCAGAGCTCCTGTGTCACGCGTCTGGGGAGACCGCAGCGTTCAGCACGTGCGGCAGGAGGGGACACTGAGGCTGGTCACGCACTGTGACGAAACGTGCATCTTCCTTGCTTTGCAGGGCCCCTGTGACCCTTCAGAGGCGTGTACGTGTTGCGTGTGTGTGTGTGTGTGTGTGTGTGTGTGTGTGTGTGTTAGTTTTGGAGGGCGTACGCATTGCGGTTGTTAGCCAAAAAGTTGCTTGCTGTTTGTATTCAGGGCCCGAGAGCATCTCGGAGGAATCTTTCCAGACCATTGCTCTCTTGGGATCTGTTTATTTTCAAGAAAATTGTTTTCCTGCTCCGCATACCAAAGCAGACGCTTTGCTGTCCGGAACGTGGAGATTTCCCAGGCAGCTCCCCCAGGGGCAGGTGCCTGGGGCCGGTTCCCACCCTGCCGTCCCGGTTCCCGTGGTGCAGAGCCCAGCTCCGGTTATGGTGGTTCCGGCCTCGGGCTCACCCAGCAGCGCAAAGCACGGGGCGTTGTGGTTTTGGTCTGGACACCACCACGTGTCTCCAGAAGAAATCTAGGGCAGAGATCAAACTAGAATTGGGCTTGCTCCAGAACATGAGCTGGCCCTGCGTGGACGTGGCCCAAGCCAGCACATTCCTCGGACAGATCTGGCTGTGGTTAAGAAATCAGAGTTCTGGAATTTGTGTAAGCAAACCTCTGACCACTCGAGACCCATTTGCATCCTTTGAGATAACCACTCTAGATAAGGACTGCTTCTGTGTGCTGGATACTACCGTGTTTCCCGGAAAATAAGGCCTACCCAGGAAATAAGCCTTAGCAGGATGTCTAAGCATGTGCGCAATAGAAGCCCCACCCCGAAAATAAGCCCTGGTGACGGGCGTGGCTGCGCAGCGCGTCTGCACAACCCGTGCATGTCGTCGCGGAGCGGGAAAGAACACGAGCAGCCCTTCTCACCTGCCCCGTGAGAGCTCTGTCGCTCCACATGAGAGATCGGGGCCAGTGGTTCTAAAGGAAATAGAGTCGCA
Organism: Mirza zaza; assembly: GCA_008750895.1. NCBI lineage: Eukaryota > Metazoa > Chordata > Mammalia > Primates > Cheirogaleidae > Mirza > Mirza zaza. The sequence goes on from VSMD01128712.1 coordinate 13,452, forward strand.
AGACATTCAGGATGGGATTCGGGGTCTGGAGAGTGATGATGATATTCCAGAAGAAGACGACTCAACTCTATTTGAATCAATGTAGATGGTTGTACTGTACTTAAAAAAAAATAACACATCCCCTGAAAATAAGCCCTAGGGTGTCTTCTTGAGGAAAAATAAATATAAGACCCTGTCTTATTTTTGGGGAAACACGATAGACGAAGCACTTTGCATGTAGAATGATCTCATTCAATCTTTATAACAGCTCTTGCAGGTCATGTATTTTTTTTTTTTTTTTTTTGAGACAGAGTCTCACTCTATTGCCGGGGCTAGAGTGCCGTGGCGTCAGCCTAGCTCACAGCAACCTCAAACTCCTGGGCTCAAGCGATCCTCCTGCCTCAGCCTCCCAAGTGGCTGGGACTACAAGCATGTGCCACCATGCCCGGCTAATTTTTTCTATATATTTTTAGTTGGCCGATTAATTTCTTTCTATCTTTAGTAGAGACGGAGGTCTCGCTCTTGCTCAGGCTGGTCTCGAACTCCTGACCTTGAGCGATCCTCCCGCCTCGGCCTCCCAGAGTGCCAGGATTACAGGCGTGAGTCACCACGCCCGGCCAGGTCATGTATTTTTAAATCCCTATTTTGTTTGCTACGGAGCTAAGGTTTACAGAGGTTCAACAGTACGGACAAGGTCTCATGTTTACGTATGGATGGAAACAGAATTTGAGCACAGATCTGTCTGACTCCAAGTTCACGCTTTTGGAACTTGTGCCTCTCCCCCCCACCTCCTCACTAGATAGAAGACTGTAAACAACTGAGGGTGTGAGTTCAAATCTCAAGGGTCTCCCTCATTAAATATAAAAATAAAAAGAAAGACTAAAAACGATATAATGTACCTTTGCCTTGGTTCTCTTGTCCGGTGGGACCCACATCGATGGAATGGTAAATGAGTGGGCTTCTTCCGGATGTAAATGCCAAGCCTGTGAGATGTAGTCTGGAAGCCAGAGCCCTGTAATCTCTGATTATTAAAGCGGTTAACACAGGTACAAAAGCTAAAGGCTTAGAAACTGGTATACATACGGTGAGAGCAGGGACTCCTTCTCTCGTCTGTCTCCCTGCGCCCCCTCCCCTGAAATATTCGGGTGCTTTGTGAGATCGGGGGACAGAGCTTTTGAGATGAAAACCTTCCAGGGACATGCCTGGGCTGAGTGAGCTTCCAAGGGTCGTACATACACCGAGACAGATTTTCCACCTGTGCGATTGGTTCAGGGCTGGTCACTCGACTCTGTCTGTTAAAATCTCCTCAACTTCCTTCTCTCTTACCCCTGGCACCTAAATTGCTGCCTTTGTTGTCAGGATGCCAATTTTGGAGGGGCAGGAGATTTTCATTTATGACGGGAACCCTGAGGACTCGAGGTAAAACAGAATGAGATAAACAAAGTGAGAGATGAGACACCTTACTTCTTTTTTTTTTCCCCTCACTTTTATTTATTCGTTCATTCCTTTCTTTCTTTATGACACAGAGTCTCGCTCTGTTGCCCAGGCTAGAGTGAGTGCCGTGGCGTCAGCCCAGCTCACAGCAACCTCAAACTCCTGGGCTCAAGCGATCCTCCTGCCTCAGCCTCCCGAGTAGCTGGGACTACAGGTGCATGCCATCATGCCTGGCTAATTTTTTTTGTTTTGTTTTTTTGTAGAGACGGGGTCTCACTCTTGCTCAGGCTAGTCTCAAACTCTTTTTTTTTAGCGTATTATGGGGGTACAGTTGTTAAGGTTATATATATTGCCCTTGCTCCCCCCCTTGAGTAAGAGCTTCAAGTGTGTCCATCCCCCAAATGTTGCACATCTTACTCGTTTGGTTGTATATACCCATCCCCTCCTCCCCCCTCCCACTCGAACTCTTGATCTCAAGTGATCCTCCCATCTTGGCCTCCCAGAGCACTAGGATTACAGCGTGAGCCACTGTACCCAGCCCCTTGGTACCTTACTTCTTTTATTCCCCTGTAGTGACTCTCGAACCTGGTAATGCTCTGTAGTGACCTGAGCGCTTTAGAAAAGATTCCAGACACCCCAGTCTTAGCCCAGAAAGTGAATTAGAATTTTTTTTTGTGGGGTAGGGACTAGGGAGCTATACTTTTGGGTGTGATATTCTATACATTTATATTAAAAACTTAAAAATGCACGAGTGCTTTTAAAATTTTTTAATTATTTGCAAAGTTAAAGAATAATGCTATTTTTCCTACCACTAACCAGATATAGTTATATGACTTTCATGGTTTATCCTTTCTATTCCTTGGTTTTTTGTTTCTTTTTTTTACTTTTTGTAGAGACAGGGTCTCCCTATTGATTGCCCAGGCTGGTCTTTGAACCCCTGGCCTCAAGCAATCCTCCTGCCTCGGCCTCCCAGAGTGCTGGGATTACAGGCATGCGCCAACGTGCTCAGCTGTTCCTCGCTTTAAAAAAAAAGTTTTATTGAGGTTTAATTTACATACCATAAACTTTACCCATTTTAAGTGTGCAATTCAATGACTTTTAGTACATTGTAGAGTTGTGCAACCATCATCACAATCCAATGTTAGCACATTGTGTCACCCCAGAGAGATCCTTGTACCCAGTCATTCCCTGTTCCCGCCCCCAAGCCCCAGGCAAGCCCTCTGTCCCTGTAGATTCGCCCTCTGTCCCTGTAGATTTCGGACAGCTGTGTTTTTTAAAACACCTCAGGTGATTCCAATGCTTAGTACATGTGGGGGACCATCACCTAGGACTTTCTGGTGGAATTTAGGGACATCAACTATGTCAGGATCTCGATCTACAGAGGCAAACGAGATTGCCCCTTCATTTCATGGGGCCTTCAGAGCACTCTGACTTTGGATCCTTATTAAAATGTGTATTATTCCTCTTTTCCGCCATGTTTGTTCTATCAGATCTGAGGAGGAGAAGCACCAACAGGCTGTCCCTGCCAAGCAGTCTCTGTGATGCAGCCTCGAGTGCTTTAAATTCCGTGTCCCGTCTGCTCTTGGAGCAGGCAACGTGATCCATCATTCAGGACATTTTGGTGTCAAAAAAGAGCCTCTCCGATTAACGTGGTTCCACCGTGGCTTCTTGGACTTGTGGGATCGCCCCTTCCCCAGCCCTGGAACGTCAACCTTTGTCCTCGCTGTTGGGCACAGCTCTATGGCCAAGCTCGGTGGTTCCCAAACTTTGCTGCACATTATAATCCCCCAGGGAGCTTTTATGACTCTGTTACTCAAGTCTCCCCCATGCCAGTGAAATCAGAATAGCTGCAGATGGAAACCAGTTCTCGGTATTTTTTTTAAAAGATCCTCGTGTGATTCCAACGTGCAGCGAAGCTTGGGGTCTACACCGTGACTTCTTGTTTTCTAGCATTATTTGGCTTTCGTTCCTACCCCTTTCTTCCCTAACATTCTTTTTCTTGGTCTGCTGACTCTGTTTCCAAGTCCCCCAGCAGGGGTTCCTGTAATCGCAATTCCTCATCTCTGTCAAAACTGAGGGACTCATATGACCCAACCTAACATTGAAAGGAAATTTTAGTTCCAAGAACAAGGAGACCTTTGTAACTATTTTCACGTTCTCCCGCCATCTGGTTCATCATTGGCAAGTGCCTCACACTCAAGAACACAGAAGAAAGAGTATCGGTTTACTAAAAAGACAACTTACAGAATGGGAGGAAAAATTTGCACCTCATGTGTCTTAGAGGAGTCTAGTGTCCAGAATCTACAAAGAATTCTCACAACTCAACCACAAAAGGATAAACAGCCCAATTAAGACATGGGCAAAGGACTTGAATAGACGTTCTTCCAAAGAAGATATACAAGTGGCCAACAAGCATAAGAAAAGATACCTAACACCATGAGTCATTAGGAAAATGCAAATCAAAACCACATTGAGATATCACTCGAAGTGGTCTAGCTGCCGTGGGAAACATTTGGAGGGTCTTCACGAAGTTCAACCATTTGATCTAGCGATTTCTCCAGGTATATACCCAAAATGATTGAAAACAGGTTCTCAAATACTTGCATAAAAATGTTCACAGTATCTGTATTCACGATAGCCAAAAGGTGGAAAAAACCCAAATGCCCAGCAGCAGGTAAAGGGATAAAAACAAAATGTAGTATGTGCATGTATACAATGGACTATTTTCCGGGCATAGAAAGGAATAAAGTGCTGATAACATGCTACTGGAGAGCATTGTGAATCTCCTAAACGCCACTGCTCTGCCCACCTTAAAATGGTACACTTTATGTTCTGTGACTTTCGCCTCTATTTAAAAAAAAAAAAAGAAAGAAAGAAAGAAAAAATTACATTGTAGGTTGCTAGAATCCACCTCCCTCCTCATGCCTTGGAAACGAGTTCGGTGGGTTCTCCAGCAGTTTTCTGCGAGTCCTTTACGTGTCTATCGAGGCAAATGATAGGAGTGGGTGGAACTCAACTCATGGCTTGCTTTTTAATCGTATCACCCCTATGGAAGCTTCCTGTGAAATTTTGATAGTCAGACAATCAGAAGAACTAAGGAAGCTTACTGGGAAAGAAGAGAACCGCTCGAAACACAGCTTTGTGTGGCCTTTTATACTGAAGAGGGAGGGCTTGACGCTGCACCTGTCTTTGAGAACAGGTTGGTGACCAGCCACATATGCTGAGAATTCAAGTCCCCTTGGCCTCCAGATGTTTTCCACTAGCACAGTGTCTTGTATTTCAGTAGATGCCCAGTAAGGAATTGAATCTGTTTTTAAAGTTTTGTTACGCTTTTCTTTGATCTGTTAACTTCATGACTCTGTCTTTGCTGAGCAGGCTCTCGCAGGGTTGTACTCTTGGGCACCTGATGTGGTGCCTGGTATAGAATGAGTGTGAAATAAATATTTGTTCTTTGAACTAAGGAACAGGTAACCGCTGGTTATGATAGTGCTACTACGTTTTCAGCGCTCTCCTGGCTTGTGCTGGTGAATTTTGCCAGATCTTGAGTCTGGCTCTTATGTTTCTACGAAGGAGGGATTAGAAGACAGAACTAATAATTCACTTTGGTTCCAGAAAGACTTTGGTTGCAAAAAATCTAGCTCTAGATCAATCCACCTCTGCTAGGGTTTCTAGATAAAATGTAGGATGCCCACCAGTTTTGTTGGAATTTCGGATAAACAATACGTCCTGTGCAATATTTGGGACTTACTTATACTAAAAAAAAAAAAAAAATTCATTGTTTATCTGAAATTCTGGTGTAACTGGGCATCCTGTATTTTGACTTGCTACGTCGGGCAACCCCACCCTACTAAAGGGCTGCCTTGGGACGGATTGGTCAAGCCCCGATTTCCATGTTCTTGCCCCGGATCCGGCGTCCAGCGAGCAGCTGGCTGGCAGGGCACGACCCTGTTTGGCCTCTATGAAATCTCTGCGCATTTGCCAGGAAACGATCTGATTGTTCTGAGGGCTTGTTTCCAGCATTGCTCAGCGCAGAAATCACTCAGGGATGAATCATTTGGCCCCGTAGTGGGTTTTGTTTTGATGTTTTAGCGCCAGTACGAAAACCCCGAGTTACCTTGTTTGTTCCGACACCAGCTGTCTGTCGTTCGGTCAGCCCTTGAGAGTGGAGCGAGGTTTGGAGCTTGTCTTCCTTAGCCAGGTCCCCAGAGCAGCCGGGTCCCCAGAGCAGCCCGCTCTTCCCTGGGACAGGTCACTGCATTTCTTCCTTTTGCTCCTGTCCTGGTTTTCTGTGTGACGCGGGTGTTGTCACCCTGCGTGTACGACACGGTCCACCACACCTGTGGCTGGACCCAGGGGCGGGTCCGGGTACGTGACAACAGGTCACCCACCCGGACACCTTCAGCATGAGACGCTTCGGTTCTCTCGAAGGGTTCCTCTATCACCCGCCCAGCCATGCGCTTGTGTGTTCGTTCCACCATTCTCCTGCTCGGGGTTCAGCAAGCCTGTCGTGAGCTCCCACCGTGCCACCCTCACTGTGCCAGGTGCCTGGGATCTGAAGATACTAATATCTAAGACATTGCCACCGCCCTTGCAGAACTGCAGGTCGGAAGTGCAAAATTAGTTTTAACTTTAAACCGTGGTGCAGAGCACGTAACATAAAATCCACCGTCTTGACCATTTGTAAGTGTTCGGTTCAGTCGTGTGGAGTCTATGCGCGTCGTTGTGCAGCCAAGTCAGCCTCTCTCTGAAGGGGAAACGCGCAGGCGGTGTGCGCTGGGAGGCCCTTTTGCGGGAGCACCAGGTGCCTGCTGTTTTCTCTCTGCAGCAGCCAAAGCCAAGCACGGCAGGAAGCAGAGCCCGGGAATCCCTCTGTCCGTCTGCCCACAGGGTGCAGCCTCCAGCCGGCGACCTTGAACGCGGCTCTTTGCGTCCAAATCTTGTCACCTTTGCTCGCTTTCCAGAGCGGGTGGCTTCCTTTGTTCCCCTCGCGGTTGTCTAGGAGGAGAATGTTTATTTGGGACTGACATTCGTGTTCCAGAACTAAGCACACATGTTTTGTTGCCTTCAGCCTTTGTGCGCTATATTGAAAGCGCTTTGTCATTGCAAGGTAGAATCAAACCGGGGGCTATTTAATAGCACTTAGAGGCATGGTTCTTAACTCTCTTTTGGCTCCTTGGGGTATGTGGTGAAGGCTACGAACCCTTCCTTCAGAAAAAAATATACATATATGTGTCCCTAACATGCGAGACTCTGCATGTCATTTCAGGGGGCTTTGGACAGATCCGACTCCATTCTACTTTATAAAGATTGCTCTTTATAGAAATATATGGATATATTACATATGTAATATATATAGTCTTTTTTTTTTTTTTCTGAGACAGGGTCTCGCTCTGTTGCCCGAGCTAGAGTGAGTGCCGTGGCGTCAGCCTAGCTCACAGCAACCTCAGACTCCTGGGCTCAAGCAATCCTCCTGCCTCAGCCTCCGGAGTAGATGGGACTACAGGCATGCGCCACCATGCCCGGCTAATTTATATATATATATATATATATATATATATATATATATATTTTAGTTGTCCAGCTAATTTCTTTCTATTTTTTTTTAGTAGAGACAGGGTCTCGCTCTTTCTCAGGCTGGTCTCAAACTCCTGAGCTCAAACGATCCTCCTGCCTCAGCTTCCCAGAGTGCTGGGATTACAGCTGTGAGCCACCACGCCTGGCCTGTAATATATATATTGAACTCCCTGTTATGAATGTTCATTATTCTGTGTCTGTCTTTTGCAAACACTTACTTGTTTTTTTTATTAAGCTTTCAAGAGTATAGAGAAAACCATTACGACACAACGTAAAACTCTAGATTATCAAAGAATATTTTTTCTCTGTACGTTGCCTGTCATGATAGACAAAGGGTACAAGAAGCTGAAGCTGAGGGGGAAGAGGGTGGCAATAGCATGCATTGAGCACCTACTGTGTGCCGGGCACCTTGCGTATGTGATACCACTCAATCCCGACCGTGACTCCGTGATTGTGGCATTGTCCCTCGTTAACGGGACCGGAAGTGGGGCTCAGGAGGATTAAGTTGGCCACTTGGGTTCTGTCCGGCTCTGGAGCCCACTGTCATTGGTGTCCTGTGACTTCCAAGGAGGACACAGCTTCTCGCTCAAAAGCGTGGGGCTGAGGGAGGGACGAGAGCCTCCCGGGCGCCCTGGCAGCCTGCGAGACAGAGCACAGTCGGCAGGTGGCAGAGCGCTGGGTGCATTTTCTGGAGGGTGCACGCACGAGACGCGGCGTCTTGCGTGGGACCACCACTGCTCCCCGGGTTGGGGGGTAGGGAATGGCATTAGGGGGCTCGGTCTCCCCCAAACCACAGCAGCCACCGCCTGCCGTTCCCTGCCACCCCCGGGCAAGTGGGAGAGAATGAAGGGAAACAAAAAGGAGGAAGAGATACGTGCTTCTCATTAGGAAAGTAGGTCAGATTCTTCCTTTTTTTTTTGGTCCGCTCCCAACCTCTCTCCTTGCGCTCTTCAGAACAGCCCGTGACTCCGAGGCCCCGGCTGGGGACGCTCACTGTGCCTTGGAGATATCCCGCGGCACCCGGCAGGACGAGCCCGGACTCCCAGCAGGGAGAAACGAAATCCTTACCATTCTGCTTTGGGGTCTGGGTTCGTGACTGTGCAGCTTTTTTCCCGTCCTCCTCTTTCTACTAAAAAGAGGGTTTTCTTTCTTTTCTAGAGCTATGAACTCTGGAATCGTGCCCAGTAAACTTTTTCTGCAAAACAACAGGTAGCGGCACATGCACGGGGTCAACGTGTCCCGTCTGGCAGTTCATGAGTGGAAGCCGGGTCAGGAACTGGAACCTGGGCGGGTGACCAGGCTGGGGGTCAACCCACTCCTTGGGCGTGGAAAACAAGCCCATGCAGGGCGAATCTCATGAATTTTCATCATGGACTAGCCAACACGAGGGGTCAATAATAGGAAACCGGAATCCTCATGACACTGTCCTTTCTCATGGGCGATCCGATGAAAGAGCCCAGTCCCAGGAATTATGAAGATGGAAATTATACTCTCTAACCCCCCTGGGCTTTTGCGCAGCCCTGAATGGCATGCATTCAGGGGCCTCGTAAGAAGCGTGTTCGTGGGAGAGATGCGAAGCCGGGCAAAGCAGGTGCACGCTGGCACTGTAAAGAGGGTCACCTCTAATGGCTGCAGAATCTTAAGAGACAATCTTACGATCAGGTGCTGCCTGATTACATATGGCGCATTTTATCGACTCTCGTCTGTGGGTAGGGCACAGGTCTGCTTTCCACGGGCCAAACCCAGAGCCACCTGAGAGGCTCACCAGACTACACATCGCCCAGTTCCACCCCCAGAGTGTCTGAGCCAAGGTTCCCGGGGCGGGCCGACAGATCGGCATTTCTAGCATGTTCCCAGGTGATGATGCTGTTGCCAGTCTCGGCTCACCCCGTGGCCACTGCTCTACGCCATCCTGCGGGTGACTGTTCCCCGGCTCACTCGAACGCTTCTGGTGGCAGGAGTGTGGCTTCTGCCCGTGCCGATAGCTCATCTTTCTCAGAGTGTGTAGACACCGCACTGCAAGTGCTCTAGGTGACTCTACCCCTGGTCCTGGTTCCGCTGGGGTGGAATTACTCTGGCGACACTGAATCCCCATGGGAACGCCCAAACAGACATGCTTGTTCTCAGGAAAAGGAGGGGTAGGGGTTCACGGGGCAGATAACACTGTTACGGAGTTTCCCCCGAAAACAAGACAGGGTCTTCTGTTTATTTTTCCTCAAGAGGACACCCTAGGGCTTATTTTCAGGGGATGTGTTATTTTTTTTAAGTACGGTACGACAATCTACATGTATTCAAATAGAGTGAAGTCGTCTTCTTCTGGGACATCATCATCACTCTCCAAACCCCGAATTCCATCTTGAATGTCTTGTGACTCTATTTCCTTTAGAACCACTGGCCCCGATCTCTCATGTCAAGCCATAGAGCTCTCACGGGGCGGATGAGAAGGGCTGCTCGTCTTCTTTCCTGCTCTGCAACGACCGACATGCATGGGTTGTGCAGATGCGCTGCGCAGCCACGGCCGTCACTAGGGCTTATTTTCGGGGTGGGGCTTCTATTGCGCAAATGCTTAGACATCCTGCTAGGGCTTATTTTATGGGTAGGTCTTATTTTCAGGGAAACACGGTAGGTTCCATGCCAGGGAATGCCTGTTCCATCTGTTCTGCTACCCAACTCCCAGCAAATGTAAATCTTTTGAACATTGGAGTGTGCATGCACTAAAATGTGCATATTGTAGAGTTACAGCTTGATGAATTTTTACATATGTATACACCTGCACAGCTACCTTCCACATCAAAATACGGAATGTTTTCATCATCCCTCCAAAATTCACCCATGCCTGTTTTCAGGCAGTAGCCCTAAAGGCAACCAGCCACTGTCCTGCTTCGATACGGGATTGTGTTATGCTTGCTCTTGAACTCCACGTAAATGGAAACGTAGCGCAGACACTCTTGATTCTGGTATTTTTCACTCAAGATGACTATGATGAGATTCAACCACGTTGTAAATGGCATTCGTAGTTCTTTCATTTTTATTGCCACGTAGTATCCCAAGTTTGACTTATTTTATGGTCTTACATTTAATTCCTCCTTCTATTTTGCAAATATTTAAGGTTGGTAATAACATTAGCTACTGTGACTGCTTATCATGACCCATAATGGTTCAAGGGTGCATGGCGTCACTTCATCTTTTCAATGGTGTGAGGTTGGGGCTACTGTTAACTTTACAGATGAAATAGCCAAGGCTTGGGGCCGTGCCCAGGGTCTCACAGCGAGTAAAAAGGGGAACCAGTATTGGAATGCGAGTCCTTCTGACGCGTGGTCCTGAGTTCTTAGCTGATGTATTTTATGCCTGTCACTCTTGGTGCTCTACCAAGAATCGCCAGTGAGAGGCGGACCCCAGGACATGCAGTTTCCTCTGATTTCAGGGACCTTTCCATTTTCAGCCTTCTCTGTTTCCTCTGCCCTAATGTTTCTAAGGCATCGTCAGCCACGCAGGTGACCTGGACAGTGACACTTGTCAACGTGCCACCCATTATTTCCCCAACCTCTTCATATGAGCAGATCCGTGGAAGCGCGTTATCTCTTCTTGTGTAACTGTCGTCCTCCAAGAATAAACTCTTCTATCTGCTAACTCTCTGATCACTTCCAAAATCCCTGCCCTGGATAAGGTTAAATAGTAGAAGCATCAGTTCTACCTTGTCGTTCCTGTTAAGGTCACACCTAAATTGTCTCTGAAAAAAATCATTGTCTGTTGTGTCAAAGGAAATGTTTAAACTTCCTTTGACTTTGGTGTCTCATCAGCCCTTAGCAGAAGGAAGTTTATTCTTAAGTGCAAATTGCTGTGGCGACTTTCACCTCATTTCCTTTTCTCTTCTGCTAACTGGAGAATGGGGAATTGCTGGTGAGCCTATTCCACGGTGTCAACTGGAGGAGATTTAAAAGGAGAAGCAGTTGCTTCGCAGCCGTTGTAAGCTTAGCTTTGATTCAATATCTGGATGAAAATCCTTCATGTACACTTAGGATTAAGAATTCTTATTTTTGGCCGGGCGCGGTGGCTCACGCCTGTGATCCTAGCACTCTGGGAGGCCGAGGCAGGCGGATTGCTCAAGGTCAGGAGTTCGAAACCAGCCTGAGCAAGAGTGAGACTCCTGTCTCTACTATAAATAGAAAGAAATTAATTGGCCAACTAATATATATAGAAAAAATTAGCCAGGCATGGTGGAACATGCCTGTAGTCCCAGCTACCTGGGAGGCTGAGGCAGGAGGATCGCTTGAGCCCAGGAGTTGAAGGTTGCTGTGAGCTAGGCTGATGCCACAGCACTCACTCTAGCCTGGGCAACAAAGTGAGACTCTATCTCAAATAAATAAATAAATAAATAAAAATACTCTTGGAAAAGAAATGGTGGGATAATAGACAAAAACAGATACAGAAGATTGATAAAATGCTAAGTGTTAAAGCTGGGTGGTAGGTACACAGGGGTTGGTTTTACTATTCTCTCTACTTTTGTGTGTTTTAAAAATTTTTTCGTAAGAAAAGGTTCAAAAGGGGGCATAAAGGTGAACTATATGATATATATCTCTTGCATTGTGACATACTATCAGCACAGAGTCTTACAAGTTCCTACAAAATACATACCTGCAATAAAATGTGTCTATGCCAAAAAAAAAAAAAATTCTTCTTTCTTTTCAGAAAAATATTTCTATGTTCAGTTATCATGTTTCTATCGTGTTTGTAGATGATTCTGGACCTCCCCCTTCTACCGTTATCAACCAAAACGAGACTTTTGCCAACATAGTGTTTAAGCCTAGTGTGGTACAACAAGCCAAGATCGCCCAGAATGGAATTTTGGGAGACTTCATCATTCGATATGACGTCAACAGGGGAAGGACCATTGGGGACATCCAGGTACTTACTGGGTTCACCGTTGCTGTTTCGTGTGGGTTGCTGAATACTTTTAGCTGGACTCGGAACTGTGGTTTGCACACTTACCTGAGGCATGGAGAACTTCCTGTTTCTGGCTGGATTTGTTCTAACCCAAAATATATCTTCGAAGAGACTAGCGGTGCTCTTTTGCTGGAAGCCGGGCCAACCTATTTCCTGCTTCAGCAATCTGGAGAGCAAACGAAATCTGTAACATGATGTTCCCTGTGGCGTTTTAGATTAAGTTAGAATTTCAGTTCATCTTCAGTTTTAATTAAAAGAGACTGCTCCATGCCTCATTTCCCTTTAGGTTTTACTGCTCTAAGAGACAGGGTGGGAATATTAAAACGTATTAACGTTGCATCTAGAATGTAGACAACCTTGATGTCACAACTCGTAAGATGCTCGGTAAGAACCAGATAAGGAGGGAACCAGCACTCTCAGGTAGCAAGGGCCAGGGAAGGAGGGATAATTAAAATTGAAATTAGTGTCCATAGCTGATACATTTTTAAGGGAAGATTCTATCCTTCTACAAATTAAATTAGCAATTAGTTCTCTTGGACCATAGATCATTTTATCCTAGGTGTGCAGTCGGCCCCCAGACTCTGTTTCTTGCAATCTTTGAGTTTTACAAGTTCCATGGACTCTCTGTTTTCAGTGATTTTCCTCTCTAGTCTAGGTACTACCACGTTCGCGTTCTTTTCCCTCCCCCAGGTGCTAAATGGCTATTTCGTGCACTACTTTGCTCCTAAAGACCTTCCTCCTCTGCCCAAGAACGTGGTGTTTGTGCTTGACAGCAGCGCCTCCATGGTGGGCACCAAGCTCCGCCAGGTGAGTCACCTGCCCGTTTTGTTCCTGCCTCGCTTTCGCCCCGGACGAGCATCTGCTTTGTGGGTAGCATTCAGTCGGTGCCAAATGCCAGCTTTCCCGTCCAGCCCTTCCTGCATACAGAGAACGTTCCTGAGCTGATTCGGTTAATGCTTCCACACATACATTTCAGCATGGGTGGTTTTAAGAGGGCAGAGGCTGTTATCCCAGCATTCTGGGAGGCCGAGGCGGGAGGATCGCTGGAGCTCAGGAGTTTGAGACCAGCCTGAGCAAGAGCGAGACCCCGTCTCTACTAAAAATGGAAAGAAATTAATTGGCCAACTAAAAATATATAGAAAAAGTTAGCCAGGCGTGGTGGCGCATGCCTGTAGTCCCAGCTACTCGGGAGGCTGAGGCAGGAGGATCGCCTGAGCCCAGGAGTTTGAGGTTGCTGTAAGCGAGGCTGATGCCACGGTACTCTCTAGCCTGGGCAACAGAGTGAGACTCTGTCTCAAAAAAAAAAAAAAAAAAGATTACAAATGTAAAATTCTGACATTTATGATACCAGACTAAGATAAGAAATAGCCTTTGCCAGTGATGTGTAAGAAAAATGTAAAAGGTTGTATTTTCAGGAAGTTTAATTTTTTTTTTTTTTTTGAGACAGAGTATCACTCTGTTGCCTGGGCTAGAGTGCCGTGGTGTCAGCCTAGCTCACATCAGACTCCTGGGCTCAAGCGATCCTCCTGCCTCAGCCTCCTGAGTAGCTGGAACTACAGGCATGCGCCACCGTGTCCGGCTAATTTCTTTCTATTTATAGTAGAGACGGGGGTCTCACTCTTGCTCAGGCTGGTCTCGAACTCATGAGCTCAAGCAATCCTCTGGCCTCGGCCTACAAGAGTGCTAGGATGACAGGCGTGAGCCACCGCTCCCAGCCTACATGTTTAATCTATTTCAAACTCACATAATGGAAAATAGAAAGCTACTGGCTTTACAAAGGTAGATAACTCGGCTAACGAGTGGCAGGGCCAACCCGACTCCCAAGCCCATGCACCAGACACAAAACTCTGGTTCCTTTGTGCACCTACCTCGTTTCCCCGAAAATAAGACCTCCCCATAAAATAAGCCCTGGCAGTTCCTAGAAGTCTGTACCTCAAGATGAAAAAAAAATAAGCCCTGGCAGGATTTCTAAGCATGTGCGCAATAGAAGCCCCACCCCGAAACTAAGACCCAGTGACGGGCGTGGCTGCGCAGCGCGTCTGCACAACCCATGCATGTCGTCGAGGAGCGGGAAAGAACACGAGCAGCCCTTCTCATCCGCCCCATCGTGACAGCTGCTGTCCCAGAGGTGACCGGAAAGGTGCTGGCAGCCCCACCAACAAGGTCGGCTCCCCCTTGTCAGGTCCCGGCCACCCTGTGCGTGCTGCAAGCTGAGGCTTTGAGGGGAAAATGACACATCCCCTGAAAATAAGCCCTAGGGTGTCTTCTTGAAGAAAAACAAATATAAGACCATGTCTTATTTTCGGGGAAACGCAGTACCGGTGCGGCGAGGCAACTGAGAGACGTGCACAGGGATGTAAGGTCAGTGGGATTTTACGTTTTCGGGCCCACGTGGGAAGAGGGACGCGTTGCAGAGGGCAGGGGTTTCCTTGCATTGTGCGAGAGCCGTGCAAGAACAGATGTCAGACCCTTTGCTATTCTCTCTTCTTCCTTCATTCCTGGATATTACAATCCATCCCTTGCCGGCCCTGGGCGTCTGGAACGCTCTCCACTGGCTGCTGAGCTCTGGCGTGGCTCCTCTCCAGGGCAGCCGCCCTGCAGCAGCCAAACACATGTCTCAGCCACTCCTGTCGCCGCTCGCCGCCTTGAGCGGGGTTGAAAACTCTTGCCCGTTTCAGCAATCCTCGGCTTCTCCGAGGCCGCAGCACTGAGCCAAGAGCTTAGCTGGCTCTTCGTAGAGTCTTGTCCGTGCTAGGATGTCTCCTGGTGAGAAGGAGCATTGCCCCCCACACAGGGCTCTCCTGTTGTGTCAACAGGCTGGGCAGCTCGGGACCTTTGTCACGGGTCCACTTGGATTCTGTTACGAACGATCTGCGGTCGTTCTGGATGTCCTTGGCACCCCTCGCCGGTGAGGGGCCTGGAAGACGTCACTGCACTTATCCCAATGTAGGGCACTGAGTTGGCTTTTAATGATGACTTGTCAAGATCATTCAACCTTAAAATGCACACTCAGTGAGGGGTATATCGGCACCGGGGAGCCCCCGAAGCTGGAATTTTCTGGTTCTTGGTCCTAATTCCGGTGGGAATATGTGCCCAGAAGCCAGGACTTCCCCAGCTTGGGGGACAGTGACAGAGTTGCCCCCGGCTGGCTGGCACGTGACGTGGCTGTTTTCTCCTCCACGTGCGTCTGCAGATAAATGCGCTGGCTGTGGAGCTGAGGCAGGCAGGATCTCTGCCTCCCGATTGGAGCTGGTGAAACTTCTCAGGGTAGCAGCTGAGAAGACCAAAAAGAGGGGAGACAAATGAGATCCAGTCGACTTCCTTCTGCCTTGCTAGTTGCACGCTAAAGCATTAGCACTTGCAAAATTGCAAACGTGCTTGTTGCTGGGGACATTAAGGATAATACATTGTCTGTTAAATACGTTTTTCCTTGACCAAGACCTACCACTTTCTTCTCTTCCTTTCCCCTAATCTCTATAACTGTATCTACCACTTTCACCTTCATGTTAAGGGGCTTGGCTAAGGGACCCTCTTTGGCAGCCAAGCAGCGACAAATGGATCATTTTCCGGATGCTTCTCATGCTGTGACTTTCTCCAAACTTGTTCCCACACTCTGTGCCTTTCTATGCCAACCCAGGTTCCCAGGTAGCTTTTGAAAGGTTGTCTCCCTTTTTCTGCTTAATTTGCTCGACAGTTTTAGAGGGTAAAGAACAAGCATTTTCCTTACCCATAATTGCCATATTAAAATGAGGGGACATGTGAATTAACGGGTTGGAGCATTGCATGCTGCTCGCGATTCATTCACAGGTTTACTTTGTGCTCTGAGACACGAGTTTCTTCCTCTCTGGCCAAAACTGGGCTCCCAAGAGCTATTTGGGCATTTTGTGTGTAACCTTACAGGTGAACAGTTTGTAAGCTCCATGATTTGGGGAACATCTTTTTTTTGATCATTATAGTATGTATTCCTAACTCTCAGCATGTTACCTGACACATGGCAGGTAATGACATTTGCTGCAGCACATAGACAGTAAATGTACCTTGCATTTTTTTTTTTAGGGCACAGTAGAGACCATTGAGTGATTAGTGCATATACCAAGCACTCTAAGGGTTTTACATGCACTTTTTTTTTTCATTTAATCTTTCAGCCATCCAATGAAGTAGACGTCGCTATCCTCATTTTATAAACAGGAAGGTGATGTAATTATGCTGAAATACACAAAGTTATGAGTAGAAGAGTTAGGTTTCAAGCCCCGGTGGGCCTACCTAAAGCGCTTCACTGTAACATTAGATATGGACCATGCCGTAGCTGTAGGCCACCTGCTAAGCTTCAAGGCTCTACCTGTTCTTGTGAATAAGCGATGTGAGGGGCAGAACTGCAGCTGAGTGCACACAGATGTCACCTGCCCAAAGAGGCATCAGCCAGCAGACTGGCGTTAAGAAAAATTAACGAAGCTGCTCTTCTGTGATCTGTAGGATTAATATGCAGCATCCCTCAGACGTGTACAAGGCTGCAGACTTCTCTCCCTTTTATAATTTGGATTGGACAGGTTGAGTCCAAGCGTGGAGACGGTGGAGGTACAGGCTGAGGAAAAGTGGGTACAGTTGTCAAGTGCAGTGATGTCCAGCGGTGTGACAGTCTAGCTGTCCTCTTCAAGAATATGTCTATCTGCCACGTTTTGAAAGGGAGGGTTCTGGAAAGATATTAGTGTGTGAGCATCCAAGAAGCCAGCCTGAGGTCCCCTGAGCAGCCTGGAGGAATGTCAGACACAGGCCACAGGGCCCAAAAAGGCTGAAAAAGACTTGCCATCTGGCTAGGAAGAGAGAACTCCCTGGACAAATGAAGGAGCTCAGAAGGAAGGAGGATGCCAGATGCCTGATGAGATCTGGTCTAGAAAACTGGGGGAGTCTCAGAGAGGAAGCACTCCATGGCTATCCCACAAACAAAAATCAACAATATAGAGCTTTGGGTCCACCTGCATTGCCCATGCAGGTTGCTGGGGCTTTGTAAGTGTCAGAAAGTGTGGCCCTAGAATAGTCTAGCTTCCCTCTCTGGTTTTCTGAAAGGGGTCAGCAAACTTTTTTTTGCAAAGGGACAGATAATAGATAATCTTAGCTTTGCAGGCCAGATGGTTTCTATGGTAACCACTCAACTCAGCTCCGCTGTTGTGGTTCAAGAGCATAGGCATAGCCGTATGCAAAGCAGCGGGCATGGTTGTGTTCCAATAAAGCTTTATTAAAAACAGACAGCAGTATGGACTTGGGCCCCGGGCCATAGTTTGCTGACCCCTTGTCTACAGCAGTGACTTATTGGCATGTGACGAGAGGTCATTTCAGTTGACAGTATTTATTCTCGTCTAACTGGGCTTCCCTCATCAGAACATTCCTACTGCAGATGCATGTTTCAGGAACACGTTGCAAAACAGAGATCTGGGACGTGGGGCAGAGAAGAGAAGTCAGTGGGAAAACTGGAGTTTTTGTCTCTGACTCAGACAATGAGGTAATCAGTGGTGGACAGAGGGCGGAATGTTTTTTCCCTAACCCATCAGTGAAAACTTGGGTTTTTCGTTTCAAGAAAAAAATTGCTCTTCAACAATGACAATGCAGATGATTTCAGATAAATTGGAGGTCCTCGTTTTTAAAAGATTTTTTTTCGTCGAGGTAGTTAAGATGTACCCAAATGAGGTCATATTTTTAAAAACGCTGAGCCTCTCTGAATGGAGCCACTATGTGGCTGTCGACAAAGAAAAACTCATCACTACTGAGCTTTGCCTGCTCCTGCGTTTCCTGCTCAGGTTGCAGCCCTGTTGGCAGCACCTGGGAACACGGCGCCAGGAAACGACAGCCAAGCCCGGCTCGCCCCATTTCTGGTCTCCTAATTTTACATGCAAGTCTCCAAATTTTTTTTCTGTCAAGGGCTAGATAGGGGCTGAAAGGAAACTTTGCTACGAGCAACAACCAGATAAACACTGCAAGTCAAAGAAAATTAAGTGAGATAACAAATGGGGAAGTGCTTATCAGAGTGTCAGAGAGCTTTGTCACTCCTGGGCTTGCAAAGCCTCCGAGGGCTGGTCGAATTGCAACCGGGGACTTTCGATTCCTGATAGCACAGGTGCCGCCGTCCCTTGTTCGGGACACAGGACTCTCCCTCAGGTTCCCGTCTTGGCTTTGACTCTAGACTTCAGATTCTCCAAGAATGAAACAAATACTGGTTATCTGCTAGGGGAGAGCTGCTGGGACGTACAAAGATAAGCGAGGCAGAGCCTGTTCCCTCGAGAAGCCCAGAGGAGAGGAGACAGTTACACGCAAAGAGCTCCCTGGGGTAGAGACATTATGTGGGGTCCCGCCGTTGCACGGTGGGGGGGTGATCGGCTTTCTCCTAGGGTTGGAGGGTGCAGGGCTGATGGGTGCTTCTCAGAGGAGGGCGTCTGGAGTGAGTCTCGAAGGTCTCTTAGAAGTTAGTTGAGGGGTGGCACAAGAAGGGGGAGGAGAGAATTGGAGCAGAGAGAGAGAGAGATGTATAGCGTGTGCAAAAGCACAGAGGCAAGAGGAAATGTATGTACAAGAAGAGCGTCAACTACCGTTTTTCCCGAAAATAAGACAGGGTCTTATATTTATTTTTTCCTCAAGAAGACACCCTAGGGCTTATTTTTTTTTTAAGTACAGTACAACAATCTACATTGATTCAAATAGAGTTAAGTTGTCTTCTTCTGGAACATCATCATCACTCTCCAAACCCCGAATCCCATCCTGAATGTCTTGCGACTCTATTTCCTTTAGAACCACTGGCCCCGATCTCTCCTGTGGAGCCACAGAGCTCTCACGGGGCAGATGAGAAGGGCTGCTCGTCTTCTTTCCCGCTCCTCGAAGACATGCACGGGTTGTGCAGATGCGCTGCGCAGCCACGCCCGTCACTAGGGCTTATTTTCGGGGTGGGGCTTCTATTGCTCACATGCTCAGAAATCCTGCTAGGGCTTATTTTATGGGGAGGTCTTATTTTCGGGGAAATGCAGTATAAGGTTTCACTTAGACCTCTTTCCCTGGAGAGCTGCTGTAGACCCTCTGGCTGTCCCAGTCCTGTTTAGTGCAAATAAGGAAGACAAGAAAAAGTAACCACAGGGTCCTCCCCAGTCGCCAATAATCAATGAAGTTCACCCAGTTTTATAAGCCTTTCCCTCCTGCAATAAAAATCTCACCTCGAGCAAGTCTGGGCAGAGACACAGGGATGTGTCGTCACGCTCCCTGCCTGGTGCTGTGTGGCTCCTCTTCCTCTAAATACTTTCTCGGATATACAAACGACATTTGTTGATACACTGTGTTTACTTCTCACATAACCGTTCCGTGATTTTTACATGGAGCATGGCTTTTTCCCAGCCTCTCCATACTTTTGTGTTTTATGTTCTTAATGTTTTGTCAAGCAAAATCTCTGGGAATTTATACAGCGGGAGGCAGGGGGTGGACCTGAGCCCGGGAGGCAGGCATCACGAGAACTCAGGCGGAAGGGAGGATCGAGCGGGTCAAAGGCAGACAGAGAGAGTCGGACGGCAAAAATCTGTAGAATGAAACAGGCAGGACTCCGGAATCCAAACACGCAGACGGGAAATATAAACTTCAGAATCTAGACCAAGGCACTGGAGACTTGGAACTCCATCATTTTAGCCAGAAGCGCATCAGCACAGCGGGTGGGGGTCACCAGCTGCTCGGCCATCTGTAGACGCAGGTGAGTTTCACCTGGTCAGCATCCTTTCCCACCTGGGCGTGACCACCTGGACCCTGCAGGGGCAGGTGGCCCTGATCTTGGGAAGGCTCCCAAGGCCACGTGACAAGTCTGTGTTCTTGG
This sequence comes from Mirza zaza, assembly GCA_008750895.1. NCBI lineage: Eukaryota > Metazoa > Chordata > Mammalia > Primates > Cheirogaleidae > Mirza > Mirza zaza. The sequence continues at coordinate 33,220 of VSMD01128712.1, forward strand.
CAGAGCGAGAGGTATAGAATTGACCATGGACATCACTCCTTGCAAGTGCTAGCCTTCCACGTGGAGAGAAATGCGGGGGAAAAAAATCTGTTTGGCGCCTGGTTGTCATTTTATACGCCAAGTATGAAAGATAGATGTGCCTAATACATTGTAAAGAATCAAAGAAATTTTACTGGCAAAGAGCTCTTTAGACAAATGCACAGTGACATTATTAGGTAAATGTTTGACACGCTTGTCAAGGCAGAGTCAAAACATCAGGAACAGATCCTAACATGAGCAGGAGGGTTGAGACGAGACATAGTTGGCTTCTTAAGTTGGAATAGCATTATCCAAACACAAAGGCTAATGCGATTTAGTTATGTTTATATCGCAAAAATATTTTAATATCCAAACCTAATCAGTTCTTTTTTTTTTTTGACGTTAAGCCTGAATTTAGCCAGAATTTAAGTCTGTAACAACCGATTTTAGAACCAGCCCTGAAGTGATATTGGTATTTAGCTCTGAACTATAAAGGTGCTTTTTTTTTATCTTGCTAGGAAGAAATAACTGTTTTATATTTTTACACAGATTAGGCAAACACGCATGTAAAGAGGTATTCCAAATCAGAGCTGTGTTATTTTCTGCATAGTACTGCATTGGAAGAGCATTTGAAATTAGAATTCAAGTAGTATATGAAATTGTTATTTAAAATAACATTTTTTGTAGAAGGGACAGGGTTCGAAAAAATTAAAAGATAAAATAATATATTTTTAAACGCGAGGAACCCTGTAATTTTGTTTAAGAAATATGCTTTTCATAGTAGTGTGAACATTAAAATGCTGAGTCCAAAGAATACAGTGTTTTCTACATTTATTTCTATGTGGACTTTCAAGTTACTAGACAGTGTCTACTAAAGTGTTTTAACATATTGGAAGATGTGATGACTTCTATTCCAAATTTTCCATTTATATAAAGAAAGCTTATATTAGGTTCTGCTGTTTCTTCAGAAAGAACATTTTATTTTAGCCAGTAAGAAAAATAGTTTTAGTTTTTTTCAGCAAGATAACCCAAATTTGACAAAGACATCTTTTTGGTTACAGTCTCTTTCTTTTATTGTAGCTTAGAATTTTTATTTTTAATGTAAATTCTACGGTGTTGTTCATTCCAGGAGATATATTTATAGCACGGTAGCAACAAGAAGGAACTAGGGATTATGCTGGTGGTGTTGGTTTCTTTTATGAGTTTTCACGAACCCTTGAAGTATTACTTACATGGTTGACCCTTGAACAACGTGGGGGTTGAGGGTGGCTGACTCCCTACGAAGTCGATAATCCACATATAATTCTCGACTTCCCCCAAAACTTCACTACTAATAGCCTTCTATTGACTTGAAGCCTTACTGATAACATAAACAGTTGATTAACACATATTTTATATGTTATATGTATTATATGTACTGTATTCTTATGATAAAGTAAGCTAGAGAAAAGAAAATGTTATTAAGAAAATCATGGCCAGGCGCGGTGGCTCACGCCTGTAATCCTAGCACTCTGGGAGGCCGAGGCATGTGGATCGCTCAAGGTCAGGAGTTCGAGACCAGCCCGAGCAAGAGCGAGACCCCGTCTCTACTATAAATAGAAAGAAATTAATTGGCCAACTAAAAATATATAGAAAAAATTAGCCGGGCGTGGTGGCGCATGCCTGTAGTCCCAGCTACTCGGGAGGCTGAGGCAGCAGGATTGCTTGAGCCCAGGAGTTTGAGGTTGCTGTGAGCTAGGCTGACGCCACGGCACTCTAGCCTGGGCAACAGAGTGAGACTCTGTCTCAAAAAATAAAATAAATAAAATAAAATAAAATCATAAGGAAAAAAGACTATATTTACTATCCATTACGTGGAAGTAGATCTTCATCTTTGTCATCTTCACGTTGAGTAGGCTGAGGAGGAGGAGGGGAAGGGTTGATCTTGCATGCAATTGGACCCAGGCAGTTCAGACCTGTTGTTTGAGAGTCAACTATACTGTAGTCAATAGAATAGCATTATTTTTTTAAAGTTGTCGTTGGTTTCTTCTCTGAACCCAATCTGTTGTTAGATTTTTTTTTAAGGGTAACGATGAGCTAAACACAAATATATTACGGAGACATGGCCTTTCTCACTCAATTTAATCGCCTTCCTTCTAAAGTTGGGATTAACAACAACAACAAAAATCTGGTTGCTGGCTGTGCCAGTCATGGCAAGATTTCAGAGAACTCTCCTTCAAATCGTGGAAAGACCGGCAGGCTGTCACAGAAGTTCATGCTGCCCTTTTTGCAGAATAAGTCTTTATGATCTTGCAACGCCACGGTCTTGAAACGCTCCCACGGAGGAGAAGCTGGTACCCGTGGACCGGCCACACCCGCGGGCAAGTCACGGCTACTCTGGTTTCAGCTGCGAGTGTGACGCCAAGGTGACTCAGGACCACGCGTCTACAGATGTCTGGGGTGCAGGGAGGGGTGACAGATCTGAGGCCAGACTGGTGCACGTGTTCATTCTCCTCGTTTCAGGCTGAGACACATAGTTCAAGGTTGCCGTGAGCATCTGTCGTTGCAAACTTTGCTGGAGTCCGGACAGTTTTTCATATTTCTGTCTGTCTGCTCTGGTGGCCATACCGCCAGCCAGGGAGGGGCAGGAGTCCTGGGCTCCGAGACCCTCCTGCCTGCTGGATCGGGGAGGACTCACAGGGACACAGAAGGACAGTGAGGACATGCTGTCCCCTCCCCTCTGTGTCCGCTGTCTGCCCACCTTCCGAAAGGTGAGGCCGACCTGCAGCCACAATCATCGTCCTGGGCACGTTCCACTTTCCGACATTACCTCGGGGCTCTTCTCACGAGATGTATTTCCTGACCACGATTCTCTTCCGTGCCCTGCTTCAGCCTTTAGAAGGCCTTTGATGTCTTGGTTTCTTCGTTGGAAGCTGTCGGTCTTAGATCTTCCTCCGGGGCTCATTCAAGAGGACCGTGTGGACGACCCACTCCGCGTGGAGAAAGTGCCAGCTCCTTGGAAAGCATTTTATTAGAGGGGGTCATGGCACGGACCACTCAGGAGAACAGCCCGGTCACTGTGCTCGAAGCACAGCATGGCCAATACCCAGTTCCCTTGAACTCGGGTTCACCTCTGATGTCACTGGCTCATGCCCGACGACCGAGGGTGCATGATACAAAAGCCTTTTTGTGTCAGAGTCGGTTTGCAGCTGGCTCTTGCCTGGGCTCCTCTGGCTTCTCCCCTGAGGTCTTGTTAGATAACGCTCAGCCACTTGGGGAGGAGTCGCTGGTCGCTGAGGCCATGCCGGCTCCTTTGAGGGCTGGGGCGGGAGCCGGGGGTTGTCTGGGCCCGGTTTTCTAGGGAAGAGGGAGAGAGACAGGACGAGAAGGGAGGGACCCGTCCTTGTTCCTGGTGCAAACTTTTTTTTTTTGAGACAGAGTCTCGCTTTGTTGCCCAGGCTAGAGTGAGTGCCGTGGCGTCAGCCTCCCTCACAGCAACCTCCAACTCCTGGGCTCAAGCTATTCTCCTGCCTCAGCCTCTCGAGTAGCTGGCACTACAGGCATGGGCCACCATGCCTAGCTATTTTTTTCTATATATATTAGTTGGCCAATTAATTTCTTTCTATTTATAGTAGAGACGGGGTCTCGCTCTTGCTCAGGCTGGTTTCGAACTCCTGACCTCGAGCAATCTGCCCGCCTCGGCCTCCCAGAGTGCTAGAATTACAGGCGTGAGCCACCGCGCCCGGCCCCTGGTGCAAACTTGTGCAGGGCCACAGTGCACAGGACAGACCTGCCCCCCTGGACACTCCCTTCCTCGGACGTGTGACACAAAAGGAGGCCGTGTGTCTGGAGGCCCAGCTCGACCTCCTTCAGACGCCGTCAGAAGGGACCGTCTCATTTTCCTCCCCGAAGACCCCCTGGGACAAGAGGGACCATCGCCAGCCACGTAGAATGGATGGAGAGAATCTTGAGAGTTTACTCTTATTTATTTATGTCCCGCCTGCGCCTGGAAGAATTTAAATAGAGATTAAACGACTTACTCGGTAGTAAATCCAAGGCAAAGCCCGGAATGAGCCGTCTAAGGCCGTGCTTTTTTAAAGAAATACTTTTTTCTTCTGTCGACCCAAGGAAAGTACACATAAGAAGAGGGATTCATCACCACGACACAGTTTTAAGCGGAGAGTAAATCCCTGTGCTTTGTGATTCTAAATTACTAGGATTGGAAGGAATCTTGTCCGACACCTGCAGCCGGGCCTGGGCGCTTCCTCGCTACCCAGATAGTCAGAAACATAGCTTTTCCGCGCGTGGCGTCTGCGTCCCTTTTAAGAAAAATCTCCCTTCGGTCCAAACGCAATCTGGAATTTTTTAAAGATCTCTTCTGCTGTCGCGTGTGGATGGAAACCGTGTGTAGTCCGCGAGCTCACAGGTTTCACGTGTTCGTTTTATCATACGGGTCTCCAAAGGCGACTTTTCCATAGGCTTCTGCGGTTACCTATTAACAGATTGATGGGGGGGGCATGATTACGCCTCGTTGCGTGTTTTGGGGATACCCGTCTCGGGCAGGGTGGCCTCTTTGCAGCGTGGAGGGGTGCTGGAGGGAGCGTTGAGGACGGGGCGGGGAGGAAAAATCCAGGGGACAGGGGGCATCCCGGGGTGTCCAGGAGGGAAGGGCGTCGGCGGGCAGGTGGCCACCAGCCCGGTCCGTCCCCTGCACTGGGGGAGTCCGCAGCTCTTCCTGGGCACGTCGCACCATCTCAGACTCGGGAGGGACCCAGGCGGGCACCTAGTCCAGCCCCTCGAGGGGTGACCTCTTGGCTCCGGGGCAGTTCGGGCCTCCGGACAGGCTTGCTTCCCCGTCCTCCGCCTCTGACCTGCCTGGGACGAGCTCGCCCCGCGCTCCGGACCGAGCCCGGGTTTCTGTCCGTCGTGGGCATCTGAACGCGGCGTGCGGGAGGCGGGGCTGCGGCCGCTGGCCGGGGCGCTCCTGTGTGGACGCCCACCTCCCCCCACCCCTCCACCCCTTCCCTCTGCAGGTGCAGGGCTCTGGGTGTACAGCCCAGGGACCCGGCCAGTCTGGGGTTAACGGCAGCTGGTAGCTGTAGGAAGCAGCAGCGGCTTCTGGTGGCCCCTCTGGGACCAGGACGGGAGACCGTCCAGGGCTCTCCCAGCGAGCGGGGACAGGGCGGCCGCCTGCCTGCCCGCCTTCCCGGGTGCACTCGAGGACAGGGTGCAGCTGCGGCCTTACAAGGTCATACGAAGCCTCCGGCTGCTGAGCCGGGGGAGGAGGGGGACTGCACCGCCCTTCATAGAGCAGCATGCCCGTCACCACTGGGGAAAAACACCAGCACAGGAGCCAGCTGTCCCCCCGGGGGCCTCAGCGCGCTATTTAAGGATCCCTGAGGATTCCGGCAGCTAACGGGCCTGGCTCTGCGACCCGGGTCCCCCGCCCCCCGCCCCGCCCTGCAGCCTGGTTGCTGGCGTGACCGTCTATCTGAGTTACCAGGCTCTGCCGCGGCTCGTCCATGGCTTCCTGGGCGTCATCCGTCTCTCAGTGGCACCTGTCCAGGTCGCCCGGGATGGACTATGTCCTCTCCCTCACATCCTTGGCAACAGCAGGAACAGTCCCCATCTCTGTCTGTCCTAGTGTCTCTTTGTCCATCTGTCTCTCTCACTTATTTTCTAATGCAACAGACATTTACTAAAAGCCCACGCGGTGCAAAACATCTCGTGGGGAGGGCGGGGAAGGCCAGGGGAACAGCTGTTCCGAGGAGCCCCCTCCCCAGCGTGGCGGAGAGAGGATTTACTCACCACCCACCTACTCTGGAAACATCAAGCGTCTCTTACGTGCCAGGCACCGCTGGGCATTGACTATGGAATACAGAATAATGGAATAGAGTACAGGGGCCGGGCGCGGTGGCTCACGCCTGTCATCCTAGCACTCTGGGAGGCCCAGGCGGGAGGATCGCTCAAGGTCAGGAGTTGGAGACCAGCCTGAGCAAGAGCGAGACCCCCGTCTCTACTATAAATAGAAAGAAATTCATTGGCCAACTAAAAAAATATATATAGAAAAAATGAGCCGGGCGTGGTGGCACGTGCCTGTAGTCCCAGCCACTCGGGAGGCTGAGGCAGGAGGATCGCCTGAGCCCAGGAGTTGGAGGTTGCTGTGAGCTAGGCTGACGCCACGGCACTCACTCTAGCCTGGACAACAGAGTGAGACTCTGTCTCAAGCAAACAAGCAAAAAAGGCAGAGTATAAGGCATTAAATATAGAATAGTACAACAGAACATGTTCCTGCCCTGAGGAGCGAGGTGTGGACAAGGACAGGCCAGGGGCCCCGGAAGGGACCGTGGTTCAGGTGGAGGTTGGGAAGGAGGGTGGGGGCTTGTGCCGCGGGAGGCAGTCCTGCAAAAAAGCAGGGCATCGTTTAGGGAGGCCGGGTGCCCCGGGGAAATGAGGCTTTAGAGACTGTGGCAGGGGCCCGAACTGCGGGAAGTAAAGCCAGAAAGTTCCACCGGGATCGCTCATGTTTATGGAGGATCTTGTATCCGAAAAGCATTTGAACTTTCCTGCTGAGGGCAGCGGGGAGCTGGCGGAGGTTTTTTTTTTTTAAGAGCGGAAGGTTGAAAATCTAACCCTGGCAGCAGCGAGGGGGCGTGGGGAGTCCTCCCCCAGAAGTGCAAGGCCTTTGTCGCTGCAGCTCCATTTTTGGGAATGCGTCCGAAGGCAAGAGCCGGGGCAGAGGACGGCCGAATGACGAGCTCGCAGCAGTGCTGCTCAAACACTGAAGACATTAAAGCGGGGTGCGTGTGCGTGCCGGGCAGCTGTTAGAGTGTGGCGGGCGTTTATCTGCTGAATGAAAACCGCGTACGATGCAGAAAATGAAAACATCTCTGCAGCGTGGTCTACAGAGTATCTGCTCCCGCTTTTTTTTTTTTTTTTTTTTTTTTGAGACAGAGTCTCACTCTGTTGCCCGGGCTAGAGTGCCGTGGCGTCAGCCTAGCTCACAGCAACCTCAAACTCCTGGGCTCAAGCGATCCTCCTGCCTCAGCCTCCCGAGTAGCTGGGACTACAGGCATGCGCCACCATGCCCTGCTACTTTTTTGTATGTATATATTTTTAGTTGGCCAATTAATTTCTTTCTATTTTTTTAGTAGAGATGGGGTCTCACTCTTGCTCAGGCTGGTCTCGAACTCCTGACCTCGAGCGATCCTCCCGCTTCGGCCTCCCAGAGTGCTAGGATGACAGGCGTGAGCCACCCTGCCCGGCCTCATGTATTATTATATTAAACGCTCATTCATATCTTGTATACAACTGTTGACATATTTATACCATTTTTTGTTCCCAGTGAGGTGACAAGTTCCTGGACATTCAGCCAAGTTCCTTTCACTGCGCACGTAGGCATTGAACTTGAACCCTGAGGTTGTTCCAGGCCGGGGAGAAGTGTGCTAACGAAACTGGCTGTGACTGGTTCTGGTTTTGTGTTTGCCCAGACCAAGGACGCGCTCTTCACCATCCTCCACGACCTCCGACCCCAGGACCGCTTCAGCATCATTGGGTTTTCCAACCGGATCAAGGTGTGGAAGGACCACCTGATACCAGTCACCCCGGACAACATCAGGGATGGCAAAGTCTACATCCACCACATGTCCCCCTCTGGAGGTACAAACGGTTCCTTCTTTTCCTATTAGCTTCGACCTGATAAGAAACTGATTTTTTTTTTTTTTTTGCTGCCGGGAGTGGAGGATCTGAAAGCTGGAGCCGATGACAGGGAAGGAGGTGGCAGGCCAGACCTTTCCCAGCAGCTCAGGTTTCTCTGGATACCGGCTCTGTAAATTCTCCGCCCCTGGTTCCCAAAGTTGGTCCAATCGTGGGGGGAGAATGCGTGAGAGGTGGTTGGAGGCCCTCCTGGTTGTCTCCTGGATCCTGTTACAAAACGCTCTGGTGTCACAAGAACGAAGCTGGTTTTGTTTTGTTTTGTTTTGCTTTTGAGCCAGAGTCTCCCTCTGTTGCCCAGGCTAGAGTGAGTGCTGTGGTGTCAGCCTAGCTCACAGCAACCTCAACCTCCTGGGCTCAAGCGATCCTGCTGCCTCAGCCTCCCAAGTAGTTGGGACTACAGGCATGCGCCACCATCCCCGGCTAATTTTTTCTATATATATTAGTTGGCCAATTAATTTCTTTCTATTTATAGTAGAGACGGGGGTCTCGCTCTTGCTCAGGCTGGATTCGAACTCCTGACCTCGAGCGATCCGCCCACCTCCTCGGCCTCCCAGAGTGCTGGGATCACAGGCGTGAGCCACCGCGCCCGGCCAGGAAGCTGGTTTTGTAACGAGCGTTGGGGTGGAGAATTGAAGTCAAATGGGCGATCTGGTGTTTGGTGGGCACCCCGGGCAGTAGCGGGTGGGGCCGCCCTGCAAACTGAGTAGCCCTCCCGGCAGGGCCACCACGGAGCGAGCCCAATGTGCGTCGCGGTGGCCCAGGAGGGGCCGCGGGTGTAAAGGTGACGGGGTGGGTGTGGGGTCCCTGCACGCATGACCCGGGGAGGGTGCCCAGGTAAGAGGGGAGAGAGAAGGCCATCGAGCGCTGGGAAGACTAGAGAATCAGAGCAGCGTGCCACCTGCTGTGCCAGGTGTGAGTTCCTCCAACTCGGGACTTGGGTCTTGCTCTCGCTGTCACCTGTGTCGCCGGTACCTCGGGCACACAAGAGATGCCCGGTACTGGGGTGTTTGTCGGGCCCCAACCTGCCCCGCCCCCTTTCTTAAAGGACCGCCGTCTCCGCGAATTCCGCTTTGGTTATTTGCAAACATACACAACACTCAGTTCCCTCTCCTCCCGTCTGGGATTTTTGCATTGCTCATATATCCCCGATTTCCCCGGTGAACTTGGTCTGCAACTCCATCTTGCTTGGCTGGCGCCTTGATTCATGCACGATGGGATTCCCCAGCAGTCTCTAAAACGGTGTCGTCTAGGAAGAGTGTGACTGTTTGGCGGGAGAAATAAAAAGAGGAGGTTTAATATTATGGGGACGATCTGCAGCAGGAAGTTGGCAAGACTGGGACGCCCTAGAGGGAAGGCATTCCTCTTCATCGTCACGCAGCCCGGGGCTCCTGGCAGGAGTTTCCGACGGGTTTCTGACGTATAGTGCGTGCTCAGTGAATGTTTCTAGCTTGGATTTATCTTAACGGCACTGCCTACTGTGAGAATGCTGTGTGCGCGTGTGTGCGTGTGTGTATTGTGGGAGTTGTCAACCGCTTTAGAAAACAGCTGGTAGGTGTGGTTTGGTCTCCCATCCAACCAAGTACTAGCCAGGCCCGACCCTGCTTAGCTTCCGAGACCAGACGAGATCGGGTGCGTTCAGGGTGGTGTGGCCGCAGACGACATGTGTGTTCTGTTCCTTCCGGAACCCAAACCTCAGAAACCCTTTCCGTTTCGTTTATTGCCCCAACCCCCCCGCAGGCGGACGGCAAATTCACCTGCCCCTCTCTAAAAAAGCGTAGCAGCAGGATTGGGAGCCTGCATTCGAATCGGGCTGCACCTCCTGCTCGCCATGTAACCTCTCCAGGCCTCAGTTTCCTCCTCTGTCAAACGGGACAACAACAGGGTCGTTCCGGGAACGAAACGAGCTCGACCGTTTAAAGGGCGTAGAACGGCCCCTGGCACGTGGGAAGTCCCCTCTAAGCGCCAGAGGTGGCCGTGACATTCGCCCACTGGAGTGATCCCGCCTGCCGGTGCACTGGCGTGGCCCGGCGACAGCTCCCAAAACTGCCGCGAGTGGGCGGGAGGTGCCCCCGGCTGAGTGCAGGCTTCATTCTAAACCCTGCGGCGGGGCCGTTCTGGCGTCGCTGAGCTCTCAGGAAAACTAATCCGTCCCTTTGCCTGGGCTCTCATGGCTTTAAAGCGGAGTGAGAGATCTGGCACCGTCACTAAGTCGCAGATTAAAGGGAAAGCACACGCCGGCCGGCGTGTCCCTGCCGGCTCATGCAACAGAAAATGAGGCCGGGCATCCAGAAAGACGATGCAGCGTCCCGGTGACATGCTGAGGGCTGCTTCAGCTGGAACCTTCCCTTCCGTTTGCACTGTGTGCGCGTGTGCACGTTAGCAAGCATCGTGACCGTTTCGGTCCCACGCATCAGGCTTTATCTACTTTTCTAGCCAGAAATTCTGGAGGAGCGTCAAGCCACGGGAGTGGGGGGCGACCTGTTTCAATCACATGTGGTCAGTTTGGCAGGTAGACCCAAGTCACACCAGTCGGGGTGACGGGTGGTGGTGGTTACAGGACTCTGTGGACTTAGGGGACCGCCCGGGGACAGCAGGACGGGGGTCCCCCCAGGTGTGCAGCCTCAGGACTTACTGTAGCGAGGTCGTTCCTGTTAACCATTCCTGTAGAGTAAAATAACCCATGTTTTGTGCACCCGATTTCCAAGCTAGGACAAGCATAACTACATTCTCGGGTTCAGCACCAAGTAAAAAATCATAACGAGGGACATTTAGAATGGGCGATTTTTGGGTATGCAAATTTTTATCTCAAGCCATTAAAAAAAAAAAAACACTAAGGGACATAAGAGTGGGCGTGACGGTTGAGATCTCTGTCGTGAGTGGTGATGTGGGAGAGTAGCAGCTCAGCCGAGTGGCGTTCGTGGCCGCCCCAGGCACCTCCCTGCAGCTGGCGGTTTCGACCTCAGCCAGCCAAGCGCTCGTTCGGCCCCTGCCGTGGACACTAGCCACAGCTTCCGTCGGAGGTGCGGGTGACAAGGGCCTCTAAAGGAACGAGGGCGGGCCAGGAGGTGACTCTTTTCATGCCCCCTTCTCTCTCTCAGGGCTCTGGCAAGCAGAGGGAATCCCCTAAGCCAGGCGTCCTCTAACTACGGCCCGCGGGCCACATGCGGGTGTTTTTGCCCGTTTGTTTTTTTTCACTTCAAAATAAGACATGTGCCGTGTGCACAGGAATTTGTTCATAGTTTTTTTTTTAAAACTGTAGTCCGGCCCTCCAGCGGCCTGAGGGACAGTGAACTGGCCCCCTGTTTAAGAAGTTTGAGGACCCAAGTTTGAGGAAGCAAGGAAAGGAAGGACAGTGACCCCGCCCACCGATTGGTTGTTTGCTTGGAGCCACCCAGGCCTGGGCAACAGCTGAAGGCCTTGGATGTCTCCAGCTACTCTCTGCCTCCTCATTCTGTGCCCTTTCTCCTTTCTGTGACTCTCTCCCTGCAAATTCCTGCTGCACCTCTTCCCAACACACTTCTGCTCTTTTTTTTTTTTTTTTTTTTTTTTTTGAGACAGAGTCTCATTCTGTTGCCCAGGCTAGAGTGAGTGCCATGGCGTCAGCCTCGCTCACAGCAACCTCCAACTCCTGGGCTCAAGCTATCCTCCTGCCTCAGCCTCCCGAGGAACTGGGACTACAGGCAGGTGCCACCATGCCCGGCTAATTTTTTCTATATATATTTTAGTTGGATCATTAAATTCTTTCTATTTTTTAGTAGAGACGGGGTCTCGCGCTTGCTCAGGCTGGTCTCGAACTCCTGAGCTCAAACGATCCTCCTGCCTCGGCCTCCCAGAGTGCCAGGGTTACAGACATGAGCCACCCTGTCTGGCCACTTCTGCTCTTTTTAAAGCCCTTCTCAGGAAAGGGGATTGAAACCATCAGTGCTAGCGTAGTGAAGATCTCTAAGCTAATGTATCATCACATACCTTCCAGAGGAGTTTTTTTTTGCAGTGGGATAATTATGAGACATTTATTTTTATTTAGCAAACACTTGCCAAGTTTCTGCACAGGTGGCATGACCCGGGTTCACCCCGTATGTGCAGGTGTTTTCTTTCTTTTTTTTTTTTTTGAGACAGAGTCTCACTCTGTTGCCCAGGCTAGAGTGCCATGGCGTCAGCCTCGCTCACAGCAACCTCAAACTCCTGGGCTCAATCGACCCTCCTGCCTCAGCCTCCCGAGTAGGTGGGACTAACAGGCATGCACCACTGTGCCCGGCTAACTTTTTCTATATACTTTTAGTTGGCCAATTAATTTCTTTCTATTTTTTTTTAGTAGAGATGGGGTCTCGCTCTTGCTCGGGCTGGTCTCGAACTCCTGACCTTGAGCGATCCTCCCGCCTCGGCCTCACAGAGTGCCAGGATGACAGGCGTGAGCCACCGCGCCCGGCCCATTTATGTTTATTTAGCAAGCACTTGCCAGGTCTCTGGACAGAGGGGGCATGACCTGAGCTCACCGCATGCATGCAGGCGGTTTCTACCCCCCGCCCCCATCTCCCTCTCGCTAGCGTGTGAACGGTTGCATGTTCGCCGGAGCCGTGCAGGGCCAGCAGGTGCGCGCAGAGGCGTGAGCTGTGCCGTGTTGGTGTCCCGCAGGCACGGACATCAACGGGGCCCTGCAGAGGGCCATCGCGCTGCTCAGCAACTACGTGGCCCAGGACGACATGGAGGCCCGGAGCGTGTCGCTCGTCGTCTTCCTGACGGACGGGAAGCCCACCGTGGGCGAGACCCGCACCCTCGCGATCCTCAACAACACCCGGGAGGCGGCCCGGGGCCGCATCTGCATCTTCACCGTGGGCATCGGCGGCGACGTGGACTTCAGGCTGCTGGAGAAGCTGTCGCTGGAGAACTGCGGGCTCACACGGCGCGTGGGGGAGGAGGAGGACGCCGGCGCGCAGCTCGTTGGGTCTGTCGTCTGCGTCCTGGGCCGCCGGGGGCTGTCCCAGGGTCGGGTTCTGCGGGAGGCCCAGGCAGGAGGATGCTTTGCCGCCCCGAACCTCAAACCTTGAGTCTGCCGGAAATGATCGCGTCGTGTTGCGCGGGGAGACGTCGGGATGTGTTGGTTTTTTTTTTTGAGACAGAGTCTCACTTTGTTGCCCAGGCTAGAGTGAGTGCCGTGGCGTCAGCCTGGCTCACAGCAACCTCAAACTCCTGGGCTCAAGCGATCCTCCTGCCTCAGCCTCCCGAGTAGCTGGGACTACAGGCATGAGCCACCATGCCCGGATAATTTTTTCTGTAAATGTTTTTAGTTGCACAGCTAATTTCTTTCTATTTTTAGTAGAGACAAGGTCTCGCTCTTGCTCAGGCTGGTCTCCAACTCCTGACCTTGAGAGCGATCCTCCCACCTCGGCCTCCCAGAGCGCTGGGATTACAGGCGTGAGCCACCGCGCCCGGCCGGGATGTGTTTTGAAACCGGGCAGAGCTGGGTTCCAATTTTGGTCCTTCTTTGTGGCTTTAGGGGAGATTTTTAAGTCTGTTTGTGGGTTAGTTTTCTCATCTATAAAATGAGATTTATGGTGGGTCGACAGAGTTTAGTGGACAAACCTACATAAAGTGTCGGCACGATGGCCATCACATTAAGTGCCCAATGGGCTCCTGTGGTTACAATTGTCTTCTTGACATTTCAAGGCATTTTCTAGTGAGTTCTCGTTTAGTCTGCCCTCTGAAGTAGGTGAGAGAGGGAGTATAGTTAGAAGACCTTTTTTGGGGGGAGAGGGTGGACAGAGTCTCACTGTGTTGCCCGGGCCGGAGTGCCCTGATCCTCTCTCTCTCTGTCTGTTCCACTGCTGCAGCTTCTACGACGAGATCAGGACTCCTCTCCTCTCCGACATCCGCGTGGATTACGCGGCCGGCGCGGTGCAGCAGGCCACCAAAACCCTGTTCCCCAACTACTTCAACGGCTCGGAGATCGTGGTGGCCGGCAAGCTGGTGGACAGGCAGCTGGACCAGTTGCACGTGGAGGTCACGGCCAGCAACAGCAAGAAATTCGTCATCCTCAAGACGGACGTGCCCGTGGGGCCCCAGGCGGCGGGGGCTGACCCCGCCGGGAGCCCGGGGCCCAGAGGCGACGGCGGGGAGGAGGACCCCAACCCCCTGGAGCGCCTCTGGAGCTACCTGACCGTGAAGGAGCTGCTGAGCTCGTGGCTGCAGAGCAACGACGTGCGGGAGAAGGAGCGGCTGCGGAAGAGGGCCCAGGCGCTGGCCGTGAGCCGGCGCTTCCTCATGCCCTTCACCGCCCTGAGGCTGAAGAGGCCGGGGCCTCCCTCGGGCAGCCTGGAGGAGGCCCACGGCGTGTCGGCGGCCGCGGGACCCGAGCCGGTGCTGCAGAGCTTGCGAGGGGCCGGCACGCCGCCAGGTAAGGCAGCTGGCGCTCTTTGCTGCAAACATCCCGCGGAAGCTGCAAAAATCCCCGCGGCCCGGCTGCGGGCGGGCGGGCCAGGGACCGGCATTGAGAAGCGGGCGCGTGAAACCACGTAGGTGCCTCGAGCTTTCATCTCTGCGAGGGACGCAGTTCTGCTCGTGCAACGTGACGTGGGATAGCGGGCGTCTTCGTAGAAACGAAGGACTTTTAGGTTGTTCTTTAATCGAATGCTTATGCCAAGTACAAAATACTTCGAAATGCAAAGTGTTCCAAAGCCGGGTGCTTTGCGAATTATGCGTGGACACCTAGCGACAGACACTGGGTTACAACTCTTTTTTTTTTTTTACATTTTTTGTTGTCTTTTGTTTCTATTGTGGTAAAACCCACCTAACTTGACATTTACCGTCTTCACCGTTTTTGAATGCACGGTTCCATGCCGTTGAGTAGTGTTAAGTATATTTGAATTGTGTCGCGATAGATCTCTAGCACTTTTTCATCTTGCAAATCTGAAACTCTACACCCAGGAAACAAAACTCCCCATTTCTCCCTCCCCCTATTACTGCATCTTAAGTGTGATAAAGTGTTTCTCGTTATTATATACACACAGATCCAAGGAAAGAAGAATATGATCTAATTTATAAAAGAATAATTAATCCTGCACATTTTACTGTGTAGGATTGTGTGTTTTGAGGCCAAGCTCCCTCTTTTAAGACACACGAGGTTTTGAAGAGGTTGTTTGATTCTTTAAGTTGCTGCAAATGTATCCTAGAGCTGTATTCACTCATCTCTAGTGGCTCTTGTGTGCCTCTCCCTTCATCCTTTCTAAGGACTAACAGTGGCATCCTCTTGCTTTGTTTTAGAATCTGTGCTGGAGAAACCGTACGAGCCAAGAATTAAAATCTCCAAAACGTCAGGTAAAGAAAAGAGTGTGGTTGTGTGTGGGTTGAGGGTATCAGGGATGTTCAGAGAGTGGGCAACCAGTTAAAATACCAGCTTGTAGGCAGGGCGCGGTGGCTCACGCCTGTAATCCCAGCACTCTGGGAGGCCGAGCTGGGTGGATCGGTTGAGCTCAGGAGTTCGAGACCAGCCTGAGCAAGAGCGAGACCCCGTCTCTACTAAAAATAGAAGTTAATTGGACAGCTAAAATTATATAGAAAAAAATTAGCCGGGCATGGTGGCATATGCCGGTAGTCCCAGCTACTCGGGAGGCTGAGGCAGGAGGATCGCTTGAGCCCAGGAGATGGAGGCTCCTGTGAGCTAGGCCGACGCCATGGCACACTCTAGCCCAAGCAAGAGAGTGAGACTCTGTCTCAAAAAAAAAAAAAAATACCAGCTCCCAGAACCCGGCATCAAGCCAGTGGCGAGTGGCAGATATTAAGAGGCAGGACTGTCACTGGGCCGTCACATAAACACTGTGGAGACAGCACAGTCCAGAGGAGGCCCGGCCGGAGCCCCGGTAGAAGGATAGACAGACAGCAGAGACACGTTTCGATCATCACTGGGTTTAAAGACATTTGTTTCAGCGATCTGAAGCATGCATGCTTCTAGCCTCTGGTGTTA
This sequence comes from Mirza zaza, assembly GCA_008750895.1. Taxonomy (NCBI): domain Eukaryota; kingdom Metazoa; phylum Chordata; class Mammalia; order Primates; family Cheirogaleidae; genus Mirza; species Mirza zaza. The sequence continues at coordinate 48,890 of VSMD01128712.1, forward strand.
CAGATAAAAAAAAAAATTGGTGCTACAGAAACAACAGTGTCTGGTGCGACCGGTAGGGTTTTTGTTTTTGCTTTTTAATCCTCAGCTTTAGAAGGGGAAGAACAAATGGGAAAAAAAAAAAAAAAGTCGTAAAATTTCCTTTTGCCAACCTGCTGGGATTAAGATAAAAATCCGGAGGAAGAAGAACATAAGAGCCGGGTTTTGTTCCTGCAATGTGCGTGTCGTCCTTTGTAAGCCTTTGCGATCGCCTGTCTGCCGACGGGCGGTACGTGGAGGTTCATAAACCCGGAGACATCCTAGAGATCAGCTAGGGGGTGGAAGCCACACGATCTCTAGCGGACAGAGTGTAATTCCTTCCAACTCACGCAGGCTTTGTGGAATGCAGGGAAGCCTTCCTCCTGGGTGCTGTCTGGGCTAATGACTTTGGGAGCGCCCCTCTTTTTTGGGGGGCGAGCACTGTCTCTCCTTGTAAAGGGATTGGGACTATTTGAGCGGAAACGGTGTGGTATGCGCACGTAGAAACTCCCAGAAAACAGTCAGATAAGGTTACACAGTTGCCTCTGTATCCGTGGGTTTCATGTCTGTGGATTCAACCAACCTCAGATGGAAAATGCTCAAGAAAAAGTATTGCATCTCTGCTGAACGCGTACAGACTTTTTTCCTTGTCGTTATTCCCCAAACAATGCCGCATAACGACTACTTCCATAGCATTTACGTCGCCTTAAGCGTTATAAGCAACCTAGAGGTGACTTAAAGCATTCGGGAGGGGGTGCGAAGGTTATATGCCATGCCATTTTATTATTTTATTTTAATTTTAAATTTTTATTGTATTGTATTCTTTTTTTAAGCCAGTCAAATTGAGCAGTGAGGGGGGTTGGATACCAGCTTTAGTGACGCTAATGTTGATAAGTTCTGAGCGCCCACTACCATCAGACCAGCTAGTTACGTGCCATTTTATAATAGGGACTTGAGCATTCGTAGATTCTGATATATCCTCAGGGGTCCTGGGACCACTCTGCCACACCACTGACCGGTGACTGCAGTCAGACCTAAAGAATGCCAAAAATATGGATGAGAACTTTTATCTCCTCTGGGTGTCTTTTTTTTTTTTTTTTTTTCTCTCCTGCAAAAGAGCAACACCTCGCATTTCTTCCGGCATTGCAGTTCGCAGGGTGCCTGAGGCCCCTCACGGGGAGGGCAGACAGATTCTTGCAGGGTTTCAGCGATGCTGAAGGGGACATCGCTGAGATGTCCCCTTCTCAGCGATGCTGGAGACAGTGACAAGGACGTTAATCTGCTGGCAGCTTGGAAAGACCGGCCCCCTCCCGGCCCACACCCTCCAGGTCCACACCCTCCAGGTCCACACCCTCCCGGCCCACACCCTCCAGGTCCACACCCTCCAGGTCCACACCCTCCAGGTCCACACCCTCCAGGTCCACACCCTCTCGGCCCACACCTTCCAGGTCCACACCCTCCCGGCCCACACCCTCCAGGTCCACACCCTCCAGGTCCACACCCTCTCGGCCCACACCC
>VSMD01128712.1:50501-122458 GCA_008750895.1 Mirza zaza
CCACACCCTCCAGGTCCACACCCTCCCGGCCCACACCCTCCAGGTCCACACCCTCCAGGTCCACACCCTCCAGGTCCACACAGGGCCGTGCACATCCACGTAGACAGGGAGAGGTGTGCGTGAAGCAGGCCGCGTTGGGTGTGTTCTACGTTTCCCCGAAAATAAGACAGGGTCTTGTATCTATTTTTCCTCAAGAAGACACCCTAGGGCTTTTTTTTTTTTTTTTAAGAGGATGTGTTATCTTTTTTTAAGTACAGTATAACAATCTACAGTTATTCAAATAGAGTGAAGTCGTCTTCTTCTGGAACATCTTCATCACTCTCCAAACCCCGAATCCCATCCTGAATGTCTTGTGACTCTATTGCCTTTAGAACCATCGGCCCCGATCTCTCATGTCGAGCGACAGAGCTCTCACGGGGCGGATGAGAAGGGCTGCTCCTCTTCTTTCCCACTCCGCGATGACGACACGCATGGGTTGTGCAGACGCGCCGCACAGCCGTCGCTAGGGCTTATTTTGTGCAAATGCTTAGAAATCCCGCTAGGGCTTATTTTATGGGCAGGTCTTATTTTCGAGGAAACTCGGTACCTTAGAGAGAAACCGTATCTCCAGTCTCGTTAGAGGAGGGAGTTGAGGGCGACTGTCGGGAAGTATTTTGTCTGCACGGAAGAGGAAGGCTGTGCAGGAACAGACAGGATCAGGGACCAGCTGAAAGTTGCGGTCCCATCTGTGGAGGACAATTTGAGAGCCGTGAAGTCGGTGTGACCCGAAGGAGGGATTTCCAGCAGCGTCCCTGACTCTGTCCCCCACGGGTCACTCCCCTGCATCGGGCGTGGCTCCTAGCAGGGGTTGCATATAGCTGCCGCCACAAATGTGTCTGAGAAGACACCCTAGGGCAGGGGTCCTCAAACTTTTTAAACAGGGGGGCCAGTTCACCGTCCCTCAGACCGTTGGAGGGCCGGACTATAGTTTAAAAAAAAAAAAACTATGAACAAATTCCTGTGCACACTGCACAAATCTTATTTTGAAGTTAAAAAAAAAAATTGGGCAAAAACACCCGCATGTGGCCCACGGGCCGAAGTTCAAGGACGCCTGGCCTGTGGCTTCCTGGGAGAAGAAGAGCCGTAGAACTCTGCCTGTAGGAGAAGGGACGGGTCCTTGTTCAGATCTCTCCTCTGTGCTGTCAGGGGGGGGTGGGGGGGAGAAGCAGATGACAGGGACATCACGTGGGAAATTGGAGAGCGTGGCTCGCTGACAGTTGGGGCGTGTGTCGAGTTCTCTCTTTTCCTCTTCTCGTCCGTGTTGCTTTTCAAAGCTCGGTCGCCTGCGTCCAGCCGAGGGAGGGAGAGAGGAGCATCGTATTTGAATTTAGAAGGCCTGAAGCCAGATATTTACTTTGCCACGTAAATGTACCACGTAAATGGGTCAATTTGGGGCGTTGCTTTTCTCCCATCCATCGTCCTCACGTGGAAACTGAGGGCACGTTCCAGTTCCAGCTGTGTCGTCGTCGTCGGGATTGGATAAATCATTCGTGGGAAAATGGGAAGTAGAATTTTAACACACGGAAGGCACCCAGGAGATGACTTTTTTTTCTGTCTCTTTCTTTCCTGCGTCCCCCAGTGGATGGAGACCCCCACTTTGTGGTGGACTTCCCCGCGAGCAAGCTCACCGTCTGCTTCAACATCGACGGGCAGCCCGGGGACATCTTGAGACTGGTCTCGGATCACCTGGACTCCGGTAAGTTCTGCCCCGAGTCGTGGTCTCTGGACAAGGACCAGGCAGGTACTCAGCACTCCCCTCCCCCCGCGCCCCCCCCCCCGCCCCCCCCCCCCCCCGTTCTTAGGATGAACGTCCCGTTAGTAAAAAATATAAGGACCACGTTATAGATGCTTGGGGAGGACGGCCGATGGTCGATGGTTGAAGGAATCGGACTCTGCTCTTGGACTTGGAGTCAGAGAGACGTGCGTCCCAATCCCGCCGGGGTGCTGTGCGGGGCAGAGCACACGCCGGTGTGGGCGCTGCGGGTGTTTCCTTTGCAAAATGAAGGGAGTGAAACTCTGCTGGCCTCGCCGGGCTGTTCTAACGTGGCTCCGATTAAATAATGGACCTGAAGTTGTTTCGTGAACGCTCGGGCGCCACGCAAACCCACGATGGATTATTATTGTCCTCACGTCCATCCATTCAGCAGCTGTGACGCTGGACAGAGCCTAAACTCGCCTGTCTTGGTTCCTGGGCGACTCAGATGGAAAGCTCAGGTGTCAGCCACGGGGCTCTCCGTGGGCCGTGAGCGTGGCCGTCAACGGGGCCCTGGTCCCTGTCGGTCTGCAGGGGCACTGGGCGACAGAGATTAGCAAGAAGCAGCGTTTTGAGCCCATGCAGGTGGCAATGCTCATGAACAGCTATGTGGGCAGCCTGGCTCTGCGAGGACCAGCTTCAGAGGGGACATTCTGGTGTCTCTCAGTGCCGGGAACATGGGCGTCTCAGAAGGTCCCCAGCTGAGTGACACGTATGATTAAATGATATAAAGTTGATCCCCAGCTGGGTGACACGTATGATTAGATGATATAAAGTTGATCCTGGGGCTCCTTTAGCGTATTGTTCTCCTGCAGGACTTTCTAGCCTCAGAGCTAAATCGATCTCTGCTATTTCTTATGTCAAGCGGCTCGGGAGTGACATGGGGCCCAATTGTTCCCCTAGCTGGAAGTGCCCCTCTCCTAGGAACTGTTGCCATGGTTTCTGCATTCCTCACGGTGTCCCTGATGGGAGCTCAGCCTGAGGAGCCTGGGCCCTGCTCACGCCAGGGTTTCTCCTCTCGCCCGACCCCTGTCCCAGGGAAGGCGCTGTTCTCCTTGAATGTCTGAGAAGTTATTAGCCAGGATTTATTGGGAAGGTTATTCCCAAAGCAGAGAAGACAAGAGTCCATTAGATAGTAATCTTTTATTATTGCAAATTGCCTCTTCGCCTGAGAGCAAAACACGCTTAACGTGCATCGCCCCAATTCGGCCCCTAACGTGTCACGCGCAGTTGCCGCCGTCTGTTTGCCGTTGGGCCACACGGCACGGAACCGTGAGGCTCACGGGCCTCGCTCAAGTCCAGAAAGGCCGCAGTCATGTTCGTAATGAGGAAGGAAAAAAGAAAGGAGTTATATTTGGTGGCACTTTGCAGCCTACACATATGCAACCTCCTGGGGGGCCTCCCCCAAAATTGTTAGATTTTATACTCCCCATTTTACAGATGAGGAAATCGAGGCTCAAAGTTTTCTTTGAGCACCTAAGTGGAAGCACTTGAGTTTGGGGACTGCTGATGCTAACTTTGCATTCCGCCACACTGCTCAGCGGCATCACAGCGTCCCCTAATTTGGATGTGTGGCCACCGGTAGGTGCAAAACACACCTCAGGGCCACACGAGACTTTTTGTCACTACCACCAGACATGGGAATGAAGGCAAACAAACTTCACCTTTAGCTCTGTTTGGATACACGAATACTTAGCATTGTGTTTCCTCCTGTGATATCTTGGCCCAAACGTGCATCTTCCTTCCCCTATCCCAAGACACTGGTCAGACTTGGGGGAAAAACCCAGTCATAACTTCCTGCACTGACTCATTCATTCATTCATTCATTCATTCACTGATTCATTGGGTAGCCACCATGTGGCCTCTGTGTGTCCACAGGCCACGTGCCCTGTGCTGGGGACATTTGCATGATGAACCTGGAGGAGGAAGGACATTCTGATCGGATGCCTTTAGCAGGAAAGCGGGGACACAGTGTTGGTCTTCCTAACCCTTGTTCTTTTCCCCCGGGCCTGTGAGGCGTGACAGTGAACGGGGAGCTCATCGGGGCCCCCGCTCCTCCCAACGGCCACAAGAAGCAGCGCACCTACTTCGGCACCATCACCATCCTCGTCAACAAGCCTGAGAGGTCCTACCTGGAGGTCACACCCCACAGGGTCATCCTGGACGGGGGCGACAGGCTGGTCCTCCCATGTAACCGCAGCGCGGTGGTGGGGAGCCGGGGGCTGGAGGTGTCCGTGTCCGCCAACGCCAACGTGACCGTCACCATCCAGGGCTCCGTGGCCTTCGTCATCCTCATCCACCTGTACAAGAAGCCAGCCCCCTTCCAGCGCAACCACCTGGGCTTCTACATCTCGGGCGGCGGGGGCCTCTCCGGCAACTGCCACGGACTGCTAGGTAGGCAGCCGCTCGCCCTCCGCACCCGGCTTAGGGCAGCGGTCCCCGGGCTTCTGGGCAGCAAGGACCGGGTTCGTGGAGCACACGGGTGGGAGGATGGGGGGTGCGGGGTAGGGGAGGGGGCTGTGGAGCTCAGAGGCAATGGGGAGCGCCGTCCCGCCCCCCCCAGGGGCCTAAGTTTCATGGAAGACAATGTTTGCACGATGGGGCGGGGTGGGGGGTGGGGGGTGGACGAGGAGCTCCGCGGGCTGAGCATGGTCTCTGACAGGCCAGGGACTGGTACTGGTCCTCCACCCAGGGCTTGGGGACCACAGGTGTAGAGGATGCAATTACATTTCCCAAAGGGAAGCTGGTATTTCCAGTATCTGTAGCTTGATTGAGAAATGCAATGGGGATAAGGCTCTTATATATACATATATATGTGTGTGTGTGTGTGTATGCAGCCATGTATTGCTTAGCCATGGGGATATGTTCTGAGAGCTGTGTTGTTAGGTGATTTCATTGTTGTGTGAGCATTGCAGAGTGTCCTTCGACAAACCTACCGTGTTTCCCTGAAAATAAGCCCTACCCATAAAATAAGCCCTAGCAGGATTTCTAAGCATGTGTGCAATAGAAGCCCTACCCCGAAAATAAGCCCTAGTGACGTGGCTATGTAGCACATCTGCACAACCCATGCATGTCGTCTCGGAGCAGGAAAGAAGATGAGCAGCCCTTCTCATCTGCCCCGTGAGAGCTCTGTGGCTCCACAGGAGAGATTAGGGCCAATGGTTCTAAAGGAAATAGAGTCGCAAGACATTGAGTATGGAATTCGGGGTTTGGAGAGTGATGATGATGTTCCAGAAGAAGACGACTTCACTCTATTTGAGTCAATGTAGACTGTCGTACTGTACTTAAAAAGAAATAACACATCCCCTGAAAATAAGCCCTAGGGTGTCTTCTTGAGGAAAAATAAATATAAGACCCTGTCTTATTTTCGGGGAAACACGGTAGGTAGTGTGGCCGACCGCACACCTGGGCGATGTGGTACATCCTGACGCTGCTGGGCTGCTCACCTGCACAGCGTGTGGCCGGACTGAGTACTGCAGGCAACTGTCACGCAGTGCTGAGTATTTGCGCATCTAACCACATCTAGACCTAGAAAGGGGACAGTAAAAATACGGCGTCACAGCCTCCTGGGACCACCAGCGTATATAGGCAGCCTGTCATTGCCCGAGATGTCGTTACGTGGCACGTGACTGTCTGTATAATGTGCAAGTTAGGTTTCTCGTGTCCCTGTGACCTTCTGGGATAAGAATGGGCTTTATAAACCAGTTGTCACTCGCCTTCTGGGAGAACGAACAAAGAAATGGGGAGAAATCATCGTAAGGTCCGGTTCCTCGCCCCCTCCCCCCCCAGGCAGAAGGCACAGGGCAGGGCGGCCACGGAGCTGTCTTCCAGCACCCAGCGTGCAGGAGATATTCATATTTCCTCCGTGGGAGTCACCCGCATGGCCACTCTGGCTGGCTTTCTTCAACGTGCAATTTTGCACGGGCCTCTTGCCTAAAACTGAAGGGTGGGCCTCTGTCAGGGCTCTGTGTAGAGGCAGGATTTCCTGGCCCTTGAGCAGGACGGGTTCCGTGGTGCCCGGCCGCCACGCGTGAGCCCCCCGTGCAGACGCACGTCTGTGCGCCTTGGGTCTCAGCAGTGCCCGCACCCGACCTGGAGAACTCTGAGGACAAAGTGTCAGGAATGAGCTGGACACCACGTGGCTCGTACCCTCCTCCCCCCAATAGATAGCAGGGAGAGGGGGGTCCGTGACCAGGAAGGAGAGAGGGAAGCCCAGACCCCACCTGTCTGTTTATCTGCCTCTGTCTCAGTCCTCCCAGCTCTGTAGGAGACGGTGGCTTTCTCTCTTAGCTCGTTAAAGCAAGTTTGCAGCGTTAGTAGCCGGGCAGCTTCCAGAAGCAGCAGCTGCTACGAGCAGACCCTCATTTCTCTCCTCCACGTCCTCCAGTGCACGTGTTTTTTCACAGCATGGGACAAGGTGTGACGCCCTCTATTAATAGGACCGTGGTCGGTTAAAACCCCCTCCTGCCGCTGGTATCGCTGACGTGGGGTTTTGGCGTGCCCCGAGGTCCCCACGTGACTTGGACCCGGTGCTTTCTGTGTCCCCCCCAGGTCAGTTCCTGAATCAGGAGGCGGAACTCACGGAGGAGCCCGGGGGTCTCGGCGGGAACCTCACCCGCCCGCCACCCTCCCAGGCGGCAGAGCCGCCCGAGGCCGTCCTCCAGGTGAAAGGGCGCCGGGTCCCCGTGGTCTGGAAACAGCGGAGGATTTACAACGGGGAGGAGCAGGTGGACTGCTGGTTTGCCAGGAATAGCGCCACCAAGCTGATCGACGGGGAGTACCGAGACTACCTGGCGTCCCACCCGTTCGACACGGAGATGGCGCTTGGCCGGGGAGCACCCGGGGGACTCTGAGGCCGGCAGGCTGAGTGGCGCGTGTGCGTGGCAGACGGGGGTGGACTGGGGGACCCGGTGGTGTGGCTCGTCTCGGGGCGGCCCGTGTGCTGTGAGCACCTGCACTCTTGGCAGGTACCTGCCCCCCCTCCCCTGCCGGCCACCCACGGCTGGTGGGGTGGGGGTCCCACGTTTGCTTGAGCAGAGGGGGGTGGCGGGAAGCTCGAGGACCAATGTCACCTCCCTCTACTCACTCTTCCGGCCTCCTGCACCTTCCCTTCTGCAGCTGAGAAACACGGTAGCCCCGCGGGGAGAAAGGTCATAGTCTTCAAAAGCAAAGAAGTCTGTTTCTTGCGCCAGCTGGCTTGTCCGTCCGGCGGCCACACACCTGCTGGTGACGGGGAAGGTTGCCCCGAAATGTGTTTTCTCCATGGAAACGGCCAGCCCCGGGCAGTCTGCTTTTGCCTTATGCTGACGCTTAGAGATCGCTCCTTTTAGTTTCGTGCGTCCCCCGGCTGTGCGGCCAGCCTCTGCCTCGAAGGAAGCCCGCATTGAAGCCGGGCCACCAGTCGGTCATGCAAGCGGTGCATACATTCGATCGTTGTGAGCAATGAAGTCTTCTCTTATGGTTTTCTTCTGCTGTGGTGTCGTGCCCCTAAAATTGGTTTTCATTTGCAAAAGTAATGGAGCATAGAAAAATGGACGGTTCAGATACTGGTCTCTCTCTCTAATGGGCTTTGTCAGCCGCGTGCCCGTGCTAATAATGGGAATTCTCCGATCCGTTCCAATAACCCAAGTGCTTTTAATAAACAGGGCAGCCCGTGTGGGTGGCTTTGACTGGCCCGTCCTGGTGCTGCGGAGTCTGCCTGTGGAGTGGGGACTCTTTTACTTGGAGCTCTTCGGCCTTTGTCAAAGTTCCTGGAGCTTTATGGCCTGTGGTCCTCCAGGAGATGATGAGTCACATGTGCACAGCCTGGGACGGGGTGGCAGGGGGAGAGCCAGGACAGGGCATGCTCGTCAGTGTACCCACGGCGGGAAGGATGTATGTGCTTAGAAAGGTTGAAAAGGCTTCCCTCCTCTCAGATGGGCGAAAACCAGGAAATCCATGTGAACAGGGACTTTGGTTCCAAAACTTGTACAAACCTGATCTGCTAAGGAAAAGGTTAAAATCAGCAAAGGTCACCCTTCTCATTCCAAAACACCACCTGTAAAGCCCGGTCCTGTCATCAAAGGCCAATGCCCCAAGCCTCCATCCCCACCCCGATTAGAGGTTTTCCATTTTCTTTCTGCTGGGTCATCTCGGGGCCTGGCCAGGAAGCAGATGGCCGCAGGGAAGCTTGGGCCAAAGAGCAGAGAACGGAAGACTGCGGGCTCAGAGACAGAGGCCGTTTTGATGGGGGCCAGAGGTTAAAGGCTTTGGGGCCGGCTTCACACGTGGCTTCGTCCCCCCAGGCATGACGCCAGGGCGGCCCCGGCGTGAGCGGTGCAGGCATGCTCGGCGCTTAGCGAGAGAGAGAGCCGAGTTAGGGAAATTGTTTGTCGTGTCCACCTTCCCGGGGGAAACACGCCGGCCGAAGGACGACATCCGCATGTTCCAGTCGGCCCCGGTGGCTTCGGGAGGGAGTTGGGGCTGGGAGACGGCCTGTCCTGTCCCGAGTCTTGTCACTCTGTGAACCCACCGGGCCCAGGGCCTGTCTGCTCTGCTGTTTACTCCACTCCCATCCTCGGAAGCTCGGCCGCCTGTCTCCACGCCGGCGGTGGCAGGACCGCCGGCCCACGCCGCAGCCAGACGCTGCATGTTTCAGGGCCCGGAGGCAGCGCAGGAGCCAGGGCTGGCCGAGCCCGGGGCCAGCTTCCCCCGGGGCCGTCCCCGTTATGTAAACCCCAGCTGGGCAGACGTCCCCGGCCAAGAGGCCCAGGCCACCGTGCAGTGCTTGGAGCAGCGATCTGTTGTCGCAGGTGTAGCTCTCGACCCCTCGGAGAGGGGAGGGGGTCTTATTAGGCAAGACCAGCTCCCACTGCGTCTGCTGCTGCCTCGCCTGAGAGCAGAGAAAAACACTCCAGTGACATACCCACAGCTTGCACGCCGACTCAGACAAAAAAAATAAAATAAAAAGTATCAAAGTTGAGTTTTTATTTTAAAATTTGTATTTTTTACTTTCCATAAATACCACTTTCTTTCTCCTCTTCTTTTGCTAGAGATCTCTCTTTCTCTCTCTCTCTCTCTCTTTTTTTTTTGCAAACAGTATTTGCCATTACGTTTTCTGTTGTAGTTGGAATTAGTATCTGTGAGCCTGAAACCTCACGCCAATGCTATACTCAGGACCTTTTCGTTTCATTGAAAAACACCCGAGTTTTCCACCGTCTTACGTGTGCAGTGAATAGCAAGCTCTTTGAAATAAATGCAGAGGAAAGGAGGAATTCTCTTCCAGATGGGGAAACTGAGGCAGGGTGCCACTGGGTGATTTTTTCCCCCCATCAAGTTATATAAAAGAGTTAGAGCAGGGCTAGGCTGAGCGTCTTAGAGTTTATTTTATTAGCTTTGACACTCTTTCGCTACGTGAGTAATCATTTATTTTCCTTGAGCATTGATAAATGAGAGGTGAAGGGTTACTAAATGAGTAATTGAATGAGATTAAGAAATATGTCACAGTTAGAGGAGACGCATCTCATTGTTATCATAATAGCTAATGCTAATGAGACATTATGATTGACTCGTGGGGACCCTGAGCAGGTCCCTGTCTCCGGGTTTCAATATCCTCCCTCATCTGCCAAAGAAAAGCATCTGAACGGGTCGTCCTTAGCGGTGTTCTGATTTTAAGTGTCATCTTCCCCAAATAAAGTAGACTGAACATTCTCTACCCACCGATGCCAGGTGCCTTATCTTCCTCCGCTTGGCCTTGTGGGGACTGGGGGCTAAAGGGAGGGGGTGTGCGTTGGGGGCTGAACCCTCGCAGCGGGGGGTCAGAGCCGGACGTTCTACCGGGGGGCTCAGAGACCGGGGCCTGGGGCGAGCGCCCCTTTGCTCCCGTCAGGAGTAACGTTAGACATTTAGTGGAATCGTGCATCCTTATTTATAGGTGGATTAGGAGCAGGATTCCTCCCTTTACGTTCATCTTTTGGCTAAGCCTCGCGCTACGAACCGGATGTTTTGCGTCCTCCCGAAATTCACGTGTCGCAGCCTAAATCCTCAACGTGATGGTCCTTGGAGGTGAGACCTTTGGAAAGTGACGGGTCTCTAGGGCAGAGCCCCCCGTGAATGGCGTTAGCGCCCTTGTAGGAAACGACACGAGAGAGGTGATCTCTGTCTGCTCTGTCACCTGAGGACACCACGAGGAGACAGCCACTGGGAAGAGAGCTCTCCCCAGGTGCCACGCCTGCTGGCGCCTTGACTTTGGACTTCCCAGCCTCTGGAACTGGAGAAATAAATATTCGTTGTTGAAGCCCACCCCCAACCCCCCAGTCTGTGGTATTCTTGTTCTAGCAGCCCAAGCTCAGACACGAAATCACTCAACATAGCAATTGCTTTTTTCTTTTTTCTTTCTTTAAGCTACCCAGAATACACACACACACAATGCTGCTATTAAAATCAAAAGGACAGGGCAGCCGGGCACAGTGGCTCACGCCTGTCATCCTAGCACTCTGGGAGGCCGAGGCGGGAGGATTGCTGGAGGTCAGGAGTTCGAAACCAGCCTGAGCAAGAGTGAGACCCCCATCTCTACTATAAATAGAAAGAAATTAATTGGCCAACTAATATATATATAGAAAAATTAGCTGGGCGTGGTGGCGCATGCCTGTAGTCCCAGCTACTCGGGAGGCTGAGGCAGGAGGATCACTTGAGCCCAGGAGTCTGAGGTTGCTGTGAGCTAGGCTGACGCCACGGCACTCTAGCCCAGGCAACAGAGTGAGACTCTGTCTCAAAAAAAAAAAAAAAAAAAAAGAAAAGAAAAGAAAAGAAAAAAGAAAATTGAAAGGACTCTTGGAACAACTCGAGAACACCAGCCAGCTAAAACAAACAGCAAATAAAATAACACGGCTTAGCAAATACTTAGAAACGTAGCTCTAAATATTTATTTCCATCCATTTAAAATAGCAAGTAGGGTACAAGAGAGTTCACATTCGAGAGACATTTCTTCTTAAACAAAAACTTGTAAGCAAATGCTGCGTAAAAGCAAACAACATACTGGCGCGTTTATTTTATTTTATTGAGGGAAAAGGGAATCGGGGCTGTTGAGAATAAACACGATGGGTCTGACTGCACTGCTTGTCTCTGGAAATTTCTGGATGGTGTAAGACGATGTGTAAACGGACCAGTGGCGTTGGAAGAATAATGTTAAAGTAACACAAGTGATTGTGGAGGACAGCAGATTTATAGCAGCCACCCCTGTGCTCTTCTAAAACCGCCCTATGCATGGGAGTATCTTAAGTCTCTCGGTCCATTCCTGTCTGGGGACTGGCATCGCCAACTTCGATGACCTTCTCGTTGGCGCTTGTTTACCTGCCGTCTTGCCTGGAGCATCTTCCCTTTGGCTCAGGGACATCTCCCGCCATGGGCACCGCTTCCAGCTGTGGCCCCCGCATTCCCCCCTCCAGTCCCGCGTGGTCCTGCCGGGTCTCGTGCAGATTTCCATCGCGCCCCGCTGCATTCCGAACGGAGCCGCACCCGGCCAGATCCAAAGCAGACAGGGCAGCCGAGGCGGCCGTCACGGGTCGTCCGTGTGAAGAGAAAGCACGCTCGACGCCTGGTACCGAGGGCTTCGGGTCGGCCTCTCTGGGCTTTGGTTGCTTTCGCTGGAGGATGAAGGGGCTGGACCAGGTCACGCATGAGACCCTGTCATCTCTGGCTTCCGTCTTCAGATGCAGACGCTTCTGGAACTTGCTGAGTGATAGATGCAAAATGATTCACGAGGGGACCCCCTGTGAACATTTCAGGTTCTGATGTCCCGGGCCCAGGGATTCCGAGGAAGACAAGCAAGTTCGAGGCTCCGTGGCATTCATGGTTTGGAACAGGGCCCAGAAAGAACGCAGAGGCTGGAAGAGGGTGTGATCAACACCATCAGAGAACTTTGCCAGGGGTGGTTGTGTGAGCTCAGACAGTGAGGGCAGGAAGGGGGTCAGGAGACCGTGCCAAAGGTCGAGCGCTAAGCTTGGAGGAAGAAGAGCGTGCACGAAGGCAACCACAGACCCTGCAGTCACAATCTTCTCACCACGCCCGGTCTCAGGCTTGGCGCTGGGGAGGTGGCGGTTTCTGAGAACCTACGGTGGAGAACACTTGGGGGATCCCAGGTGCCCCAGTCACTTGCCCCTGCACCAGGCAGGTGTCCAACCCTGCACTGATGTCACCTGTTCCCTTCCCGCCTGCTCCTGAGACACAGGAGAATGACAAAGCGGGGGGACAGTCACAGAACTCTGCCACGGGCCCACGGCAGCGACAGGGCTGCTGCCGCCGTCTGGCGAAACCAAAGTCACCGTTCTCCTGTGAGTGAGTGCCTTGCCCTCCGCCTCAGTTGCAAATACCTTCCCAAAAGTTTCCTCTGGTCTGAAACTGCCATCCCTTGATTGGGCCCCCCTTGGGGCTCCTGTCTTCTCTTTTATTTCGGGGTCAGATTTGCTCCAGGGATGGGTGACGCGAACCCTCGCGCTTCCCATCTCCTGGTCGGTGGCTACCGGCGTCAGGTGCTGCCTCGTCTTCCCCGCACTGACGGAACAAATCTCGGGCATCACGTGACTCATCCCCTTGTCTGCGTCCAAGACTCTGTGGCCTCTTCCTCTTTCACAAGGCGCTGGGTCCCTTTGCTTTTTTTGTGTGTCATTCTTTTTTTTTAACCTGCCCCGTGTCCTTTGATGAATTCCTTTCCTCTGCCAACGCGCAGACCTGCCCAGGGGTGCCAGCCCGATCCTCTCCGCGCCCTCCCCCTGCAACCTCGCACGCTCCGGGTTTTCCACACCTGCCTCTGGGGACGTGGGCGGCTCTGACCGTGAACCTGCCCGTCCCCTCCCTCCCTTTGGTGGTTCTGACGTCACCTCGAACGCAGGCATTAGATGGAACTTTCCACCTTCAAAGTGTCTCTGTTTTATATTACAGTGTTTGGGATTGGAGATCCGGAAAGAAAGGACGGAGAAGTTTCTAGCACCGTCCTTTTCTATTTTGGTCGTTGCAAAATAAGGGAGAAACACGTATATATGTGTACGCCCACACACCTGCACACACACACACACACACACACACACACACACGTGTTGGGTGCATTTCATAGAAAGGCAACCCGGCATTGATTTTTCATTGACACAGTGTGTTTCCTGAAAATTCCCTGTTAATCATATTATTTTCTCAAAACAACAGCTGTGTTTGTGCAAGACCCAGTGTCCTGTTGGCTCACTGGGGATGTCTGATTATATAAGTAGAGACTCCCATGTACGAGGTTTATTGGCACGCCCACTAAATAACTTTGCTGAACCGCCGCGAGCACAAAATCCCCTACGAATACATTTTGGGACGCTTTTTGAAAACAGATTTTATTTGAAATGTATAAGGACAATGCAGAAAACACCCTGCTCTGGGCGGTGGAGTGGGAATAAACGCCTGAGTGCCACACATAGACTGGTCCGTCCTGTCCAACTTCCAGCTGGAAACCTGCCTCGCGTTTCCAGAATCCTTCAGCCGTGGCGTTACCGTACGCTCTATTAATGATAACAAGTGAAAGATCACACGCTACCGAAGTCCAGCCTGTATTCCGAAGGTCCATATGGCAAAGAATAGAAGCAACAAGCCTTTATCCGGGAAGGCAAACACAATTTCAGGCTCAGCTCAAGAGCAAAGCGTATTTGCAGTTGAGCCTGGGAATATTCTAGAAGCTAAAAGCTCTAGAACTTGCAGATAACGACATGTCCTTCTCACCTCTTTATCTGCCTGGAGAACGAAAACAGAGCATTTTGAAAACTGGTGATGAAGAAACATGGGCTGAAACCCATGTATAGTATTGAATAACAGTAACATTAGGAATTGTTCGTGCCATTTGCCCGGCAGAGAAAACGCTTGAAAACAAGCAGGCTCACTTATGCGTTCATTCAGCTATATAATATTTAGCACGAACTATGTGAAAGGCACAGGGCTTCTTTCCCACCCAGCCCTGGAGTTGCTGTTTGACGTAATTCGTTACAATAGCGGGAGGGACGGCAGCCTTTCTCCCCGACTAGCAGAGGGACAGATAACACGGACCAGGGGCTCACAAAGGCAGGCTTTGTTTCTAGCCTGGGGCCAGCTCCAGGTCTGGCAGCGCTGGGCAGGTTTGGAGGGGGAAAAAAAAAAAACGTCTAGGAGCGTTTTATATAATAATTTATTCTTCATCAAAACACTGTAAGGGAGGCCGGGTGCGGTGGCTCACGCCTGTCATCCTAGCACTCTGGGAGGTCGAGGTGGGTAGATTGCTCGCTCAAGGTCAGGAGTTCGAAATCAGCCTCAGCAAGAGCGAGACCCCATCTCTACTATAAATAGAAAGAAATTAATTGGCCAACTAACATATATAAAAAAAATTAGCTGGGCATGATGGCACATGCCTGTAGTCCCAGCTACTCGGGAGGCTGAGGCAGGAGGATCACTTGAGCCCAGGAGTTTGAGGTTGCTGTGAGCTAGGCTGACGCCACCGCACTCACTCTAGCCTGGGCAACAAAGCGAGACTCTGTCTCAAAAAAAATAAAACACTATAAGGGGGCCGGGCGCGGTGGCTCACGCCTGCAATCCTAGCACTCTGTGAGGCCGAGGCGGGAGGATTGCTCAAGGTCAGGAGTTCGAAACCAGCCTGAGCAAGAGCGAGACCCCGTCTCTACTAAGAAATAGAAGGAAGTTAATTGGACAACTAAAAACATATAGAAAAAAATTAGCCGGGCATGGTGGCGCATGACTGTAGTTCCCAGCTACTCGGGAGGCTGAGGCAGGAGGATCGCTTGAGCCCAGGAGTCTGAGGTTGCTGTGAGCTAGGCTGACGCCACGGCACTCACTCTAGCCTGGGCAACAGAGTGAGACTCTGTCTCAAAAAAACAAAAAAACGCTATAAGGGGAAGGAAAATAAGTTGTATAGAGGACGTCTGGATCACTCACTCTCCTCGCGACAGTGCTCATACGGGGTGAGGCTGGCCTGGCTGCAAGGCCCTTCCCGCTTTCACGACTCTGGGCTGCTTTGGACTAAACAAGGGCAGCTTCTACGGCGACTGCCACGGGCAGTGGGGCTTTCTTAGTCCCCGGAGGCGGTGGTTCCAGCCAGGCCTGTTTCCATGCCAACGCGGCGTCCACCGTGGGGAATGGTTGCCGCCTTGGCCGCCGGGCCGGGGGGGGGGGGGGGGGGGGGGGGGGGGGGGGGGGGAGAGGGCAGGGACGTCTGACGGCTGGACATTCGGGGGCCACGTCGGGAAGTGCACCTCCACCTCCCTCCCAGGTGTCTCCAGTCGGGTGAGGCTGTTCTTGCACAGAGACCTGGCTAGCGAGAGACTGGCCCACGGGGAAGCCTGGCCCAGTAGCTTCTGGAGCAAATCCCCGTTAGACGGGAGGAAGCACATCCGGGCAGGGGTGCGGGGGCCTGGAGCGCCTGCCGGGGAACAGGATGGCATGTCGCCACATCCGATCCAGCCCCAACCCCCACCCCGGGCTCCAAACACAGAAAGGGAGAGAGAGAGAGAGGCAGGGCTGACATGCATATTTAGTGGCTTTTAAATGTCACTTGTCTTCTTGGGAGAGGCTGAGACAATGCAGCTATTGGTGTGATTAATGAGCCCCTGGGCTGCACCTGGCCGGGGGTGGAGGCAGAGGCAGCCTTTTCCAGGGCTCTGCTGGGCAGGGGGAGGGGGGGCGCCCCGGGTTTCTGCGTAGGAGATAAGCAAATCCCCCGGACAGCTTGAGGAGGGGAGCAGGCAGGAAGAAATGAGGTAGCAGAGCAGAGACTTGAGACGGGGTCATAGGCACAAGGAGAGAGTCCTCAAGGGTGGAGGGAAGGGAGATGGGGGCGGGTGCAGCAAAGAGCACGATGCCCCAGACCAGGTGTGGTGACACCCCTGCTACCAGGGAGGCCGGGGCTGGAGGACGGCTGGAGCCCAGGAGTCTGAGGCTGCGGCGAGCTGTGACTGCACCACTGCACTCCAGCCTGGGTGACAGCGAGACCCCCGTCGCTGGAAAAAAACAAAAAGGACCACCACAACCCAAAGGTGACAGCCTTGGGGAAAGTCTCCTGCGTCCCTGGCCAGCACGTCCAGTCCTTTACACGTCGTTGTGCACCAAGGCTCGCTCAGAGGAGCGAAGGCAGGTCCAGCTGGGAGCCGCCCGTGTTCGGGGAAGGTAACCGGTTCCTGGGGCTCCCCCAGGATCTCCTGGACGGCCCCTGACTTGTGTCTCCCCGTCCCCTCCTCCGCCCCCTCCAGCCGGCTGGGCTGCGCAGTGGGAGAAGTGAGCGGCAAGCTCCGGGTCCCGAGGGGGCCCTTGCGCTGGACTCTTCCCAGGCCCGGACACTGGCAGCATCTGATGCAACGTGAGATCTAGGGACTCCCGGTCTTTAAACAAATAAAATGTCACGGCCCCCCGAGAAGGCCCCGAACCACACTCTTTCGCCAAAGCTTCCAAATCAGCAGCGCCCGATGTGGTGGGCAGGCGGCAGCACTTGGCACGCAGGCCAGAGCCGTTCCCAACACCTCCCCGGGGCGCCGGGGCCGGGCGAGCCCACCCTTTCTTGCTCCTGGGGTGGGATGGAAGCTCCCACCCACCGGCTGCTGACGACCACCCAGCGGGGCAACGCGAGGCCCGAGTGGTCACCCTACCACCCGGTTGCTCAGCCCTCCCTGAAGCAAAGCCGTGACACCCCTCGCGGCCCGGCCCTGCTAGGGTCACAGCTGGCCGTGCCGGTCACACAGGGAGAAAACGCCGCAGGTTGGGTGGAGCCGGGTCCAGGCCCCACGCGGTAGGGTCTGGGCTGCTGTTGCCGCCACCGGAGCTCCACCAGCGCTGGGGAAGAATGGAGCTCGTTGTGCGGGCTAGAGGGGGCGGGCCAGGAGGTGTTCAGCAGAGAAAACGGGTTGAAATTCGAGTCCAGGCCATGCTGGCAGCCGGGCGCCTGCTGGGAGACAGTGCGATGAACTCTGATAAGCCGAGGCTCCGTCCCCACCCCACAGCCAGCCCGGAAACCCTAGCCCCCCGGGGCGTGGGGAGCCGGGGCTGGCAGGAAGCGTGGTGGGAGAGCCAGGAGGGGCGCCGAATTTGCTCGGCACCCCCAGGTCTGGCCGCTCAGTCTCTGGCTATGGGGCGTAAGGAACTTGCGCGGGAAAGGCTGCAGCCTGCGGGGCCCTGCTGCAGGGGTGAGGGGAGGAGGGAGGCAGTGCATGAGCAGCAGGGAGGGCCCACATCCAGGCTGCGGGGTTGGGACACAGAGCCTGAAGACAGACCCCGTCCTGGGACATTATCGGCCGCCAAGCCCTCCCAGACCAGCTGTGAGAAGCCTCCCCCCCCCGCCAAGAGATCCAGCCTGGCGAGCACCCACAGTTCCCTTTCTAGGCCAGGAGATGGGGGTGACTGCCCTTCCTGGTGTCACTCAGACTTGCGTGGGGAACCTCAGAGTCCTGTCTGTCCATGCACAGCGGAGTGACCGTGCTTAATGCCACTGAAGGACTCTGACTGTGCAAGAATGTTCAACGCCATGGGAAAGTGTTCCTATCTATCGAACGCAAAAGACAGCAGCGTACACACCCCAGGAAAGACCACAAGGAATGTGCCAGAAGAGTAAATAGCGATCATTTTGGGGTGGTGGAGCTCTACGTGAGTTTCATTTCCTTTTTTATATTTAACAGTATGTAAAGTTTCTACAATGAATACACAGTGCTCTAAGTGGATATATAGCATATATAACTTTTGTAATAAATGTTGCGAGTATATTAACAACTTACCCTTTCTGTATCCAGATGCCTAACTTAACACATACTGACTCAGCCTAAAAGATCACGTTGGGCCACATGGGTGGGTCCATATCTGACACTCTTCTTGGTTTTTTTTTTTTTCGAGACAGAGTCTCCCCCTGTTGCCAGGGCTAGAGTGCCGTGGTGTCAGCCTAGCTCACAGCAACCTCAGACTCCTGGGCTCAAGGGATCCTCCTGCCTCAGCCTCCCGAGTAGCTGGGACTACAGGCATGCGCCACCATGCCCGGCTAATTTTTTGTATATATATTTATAGTTGGCCGCTCTTCTTGGTTTTGACCTGTGACACTCTCCACCTTCGCTGAAGGTTGTCACTACTGTTTTGTCTTCAGTTCACATGTCTCCAGGACGAAGTTTTCCTCCACCCAAAACCGGATGGCCTCGAAGAGGCATAAGAAGTTTTATTATTTTTGATTGAGACAGAAAATAATTTTGAACAAGACCCTGCAACTGGGTAGTGAATGACGGTGAAGCAGGTTTTCGATTATGAAGTTTATCATAGAGCCCGGCTCAGCCCCGACCCTCCCAAACAACTCACTCCCGGCCACCCGACGGTGCATTGCTGCTGAAAGAGGCTCGGGAAAGCCACACAATGATGTGGGAACAATACTTATGATTTACAATGTTTGGGGGCGGGGGAGGGGAAGGTGGGTTTGGTGCAAAAGCCAGAAATATCTCGAAGTTCTCAGAAGCAAAAGGTCATTCTGTTTCCTATTATTGGTACATTTGGGGTTGGGGGGGGCAAATAAAGACAGATTATTTTCCATTTCCTGTCCTTTGACTGAATTGAGCCAGTGACAGCCACCAGCCCTTGGAAGTTTAAACTTCATCGTAAGGAAGGAAGACCTCGTAAGTTTAGACCTCATAAGCCTAAACTTCCTTTATGCCTCTTTTATTTGGAGGGTGACTCTCAAGGACAGGAAGCATCAAGACAGCTCCGAGTCACTGGGGTTTCCAGGCTGTTCACAGAAAACCGGGAAAGATATGCACCCTAAGGAGAAGCTTCGAAGCACAGGCAGAGCGGGACGTGGGGGGTGGACACCCCAGCAACCTAATCCCTGCCTCGTGGGCGCCCCAGGTGGCTCTCTCCTTACCTGAAGGACATGTCATTTCCTGGCGTTAAGGGTTCCTTGAGGAAATCCAAGTCCTTAAGAGAACGTTCCTGGCCGGGCGCGGTGGCTCACGCTTGTCATCCCAGCACTCTGGGAGGCCAAGGCAGGAGGATCGCTCAAGGGCAGGAGTTCGAGACCAGCCTGAGCAAGAGCAAGACCCTCGTCTCTCTACTAAAAATAGAAACAAATTAATTGGCCAACTAAAAGTATATAGGAAAAATGAGCCGGGCACGGTGGCGCATGCCTGTAGTCCCAGCTACTGGGGAGGCTGAGGCAGGAGGATCGCTTGAGCCCAGGAGTTGGAGGTTGCTGTGAGTAAGGCTGACGCCACGGTACTCACTCTAGCCCGGGCAACAGAGTGAGACTCTGTCTCAAAAAATAAAATAAAGAAATAATAAAAAAGATAAAGAGAATGTTCTTTTTGCAAAGAATGGCACACGCTGATGTTCCCTTCCTCCCCATGCCGATGGCCATTTTCCCACCCTGGCCGTGGTGCCTGGCGATGCTCCGTTTTGCTCTCAGAGGCCTTTGGAGGGACACCGAGGTCAACTTCTGTTGGCCAGGAAAGGCACACTGAGCATTCCTAAGCTGGGGGTCTGGAACGTCGTCTAAGACGAACCTCCTGGGCCTGCAGGAGTTGGGGGGAAGGTAACTATCACCATGACAGCGGGGTGACACCAAGGCTAGGATCTCAGCCATGGGACGACCTTCCTCCTGGGGTGCTGCCATCCCCCCGTGCTGTTACCTGTCACCAGGAAACATGAAAACAAAGCATGGAAATAAAGCACATAGCTCAAAATCGTGTGCGTCGTGGAGGGGCGGTGCTTTGGGGGCAGTGAATGGCAATCCAGCAGAGGCAGCTCCCAGGTACCCGTGCCACCGGGAGCCCAGAGGAACGTCCTCAAGCCCAGGAGACTCGCCAGCCTCCCAGGACAGGGGACACGGCTGAGCTTTCCTTTCCTCCCCTAGCACGCGTTTGCCAGAAATGCCTCGAGATGAGTGTAACTGACCGGCTCCCCTGCAGGGCCAGAGCATTGGCTCAATGTCAACGGCAGGTTAAGTCCGTGTAATCAGCGCCTGAGCGGCCAAGAGCTGGCCAGATCCGGTCCTTCTCCTGGCTCCAAACTCACTCACTCACTCACTGACTCACCCTCTCTCTCTGACTTCTCCAGTTGTTGGATTGTTTCTTTTCATTGGTCCAGTGGGGGGGGGGGCTCTCAAGAGGTGTAGGATGTTATCAAATGATCAACAGGTGTCCTCAACCTTCCAGCTGCATAGATACCAGCTCCCTCTAAGGAAGCCCACCTGGGGGTGGTAAACCACAATATGCAGATTCAAGCTAATGGTATGTTAATCGCCTTTAGGTCACTCTAGGTCACTTTCTAAATCCTATCACACCTGGGCTGGGGAAGTCCCGGATTGATAAACCTCCTTCCCCAGGTGTAGCGGGTTGCTGGGATAGGCTTAAGGGCGGGGCAGCACCACAATGGAGCGCCCCCGCCATCCTTCTTCCCAGGTAGGGCAGCTGCTCCAGACAGCACCAGAGCAGGGAGCCCTTGCCCCGAGAAGAGCTGGAGATCCTAACTATCTACCGTGTTCCCCGAAAATAAGACCTACCCATAAAATAAGCCCCAGCAGGATTTCTAAGCATGTGCGCAATAGAAGCCCCGCCCCGAAAATAAGCCCTAGTGACGGGCGTGGCTACGCAGCGCATCTGCACAACCCGGGCATGTCGTCGTGGAGCGGGAAAGAAGATGAGCAGCCCTTCCCATCTGCCCCGTGAGAGCTCTGTGGCTCAACGTGAGAGATTGGGGCCAATGGTTCTAAAGGAAATAGAGTCGCAAGACATTCAGGATGGAATTCAGGGTTTGGAGAGTGATCATGATGTTCCAGAAGAAGACGACTTCACTATATTTGAATAAATATAGATGGTTGTATGGTATTAAAAAAAAAAAAAAAACCACATCGCCTGAAAATAAGCCCTAGGGTGTCTTCTTGAGGAACAATAAATATAAGACCCTGTCTTATTTTCGGGGAAACACGGTGCCTAACACAACCACTTCAGAAAAGGTCAAGAAACCAGTAGAAGACCAAGCCGGAGGTGGGCATTGCTCAAATGGATGCTCCTACTGCCAACACATTGTTTCTGCTCTACATGCTCGCATAGACGCGGCCAGTCTGCGAGCCGCGGTGAAAACCTCAGTCCCTCATTAGTGTTTCCCTGGAGCTCTCCCATTTTTGCAGTATAAAACTCATGAGCCCGGGGCAGCTCTATGGCATCTCGTGCATCGGAAGCCACTTTAAGGCTCAGCAGGCCTGTGCCGGGGCCGTGTGTGGGCGGATCAGGTGTCCGGAGGTGGCTGCAGACATAGAGGAGGAGCTTTGCACAGACAGGCAGGCGGGGACTAACGTCTCAGGAAAGAACCAGGGGTTTCCATTATCCTGGGCTTCCTGGGAAATGCAATCTGAAGATCAATTCTCATTAAACACAAGTGATACTACTAATACCTCTGACAGGTTACATCTTAAGTGATAATGAAAAGCATATTTCCTGACGCTTAGCTGCTGTGAAATGCATCCCTACTTGGGCCACGGAGGAGGTCTCTCGCCGAGACCAGTGGGCAGTCACGCCCCCCCCAGGAAGCTGCCTGGTTCCTGGGTTGTCACTCAGTATTTTAATCTGATTTACTTTACGCAACTGAAATAGAACCTGGCGTTGGTACCAACGCAATCGGCTAAAAACCAATTAACATCATCACACGCCGAAGAATGAAGGCTTCATTTTGCACTAACACGGTCTTCAGTTCTACCCATGGATGGAGTTTACTTATTTTTTATTTTTTATTTATTTTTCTTTATTATTTTTTTTTGAGGCAGAGTCTCACTCTCTCGCCTGGGCTAGAGTGCCGTGGCATCAGCCTCGCTCACAGCAACCTCCGACTCCTGGGGCTCAAGTGATCCTCCTGCCTCAGCCTCCCGAGAAGCTGGGACTACAGGCATGCACCACCATGCCCAGCTGATTTTTTCTATATATTTTTACTTGTCCAGCTAATTTCTTTCTATTTATAGTAGAGATGGGGTCTCGCTTTTGCTCAGGCTGGTCTCGAACTCCTGACCCAGAGCAATCCACCCACCTCGGCCTCCCAGAGTGCTAGGATTACAGGCGTGAGCCACCGCGCCCAGCCTGGACGGAGTTTATGAATCACCAACCTCATCTCACTAAATTTTGTGAACCTCTACAGTACAGGAGCAACCTGGCAGCCACGCTGTGAAGTCTTCCCGTGGGGTGTCATTCGGGACAGGGTCTTGGTGCTGGGGGCCGTGGAGCGGGAGGCAGACCTGCCAGGGACAGGGGGTGAGGGTGGGGAGAGGAGGGGACACACATAGTTTCAGGAAAGCACGAGACTATTTACAACGGCCGGTAACAGTCACTGGTTTGGCACTTTGGGTATCGAGTTGTCAGATTTTATCCCCAAAACTTTCTATTGGGAATAAGAGGAATGTTCAGCGTCTCTTTCTTTTGAAAGACGGGACTTATCGATCCTTAAAAAAAAATCCTTAAAGCACAGGAAGAAGCAATAAGACCAAAAGAACAACAACAAAAAAGACATGCCCATGATACATTACGTTAGTTTCCTAAGCCTGCTGAAACAAAGTGACAAAAGTATGACCGCTGAAAACAACGGAGATGTATTGTCTCACTGTTCTAAAGGCCAGACGTCTGAAGTTAAGATGTTGGCAGCTCTCCGCGCTCTCTGTGGCCTCTACCGTGTTTCCCCGAAAATAAGACAGGGTCTTATATTTATTTTTCCCCAAGAAGACACCCTAGGGCTTATTTTCAGGGGATGTGTTGTTATTTTCCCCTCAAAGCCTCAGCTTGCAGCATGCACAGGGTGGCCGGGACCCGACAGGGGGAGCCGACCTTGTTGGTGGGGCTGCCCGCACCTTTCCCGTCACCTCTGGGACAGCAGCTGTCACGATGGGGCAGATGAGAAGGGCTGCTCGTCGTCTTTCCCGCTCCGCGACGACATGCATGGGTTGTGCAGATGTGCTGTGTAGCCACGTCCATCACTAGGGCTTATTTTCGGGGTGGGGCTTCTATTGCGCAAACGCTTAGAAATCCTGCTGGGGCTTATTTTATGGGGAGGTCTTATTTTTCGGGGAAAGACGGTAGAGACCATTCTTCTTTGCATCCTTGGCTTGTGCGGGCATCACTTGGACCTCTGCCTTTGCGTCCGCATCTTTTCCTCTTCTTATAAAGACACCAGTCGTATTGGTTTGGGGTCCACCCTAACAAATGACCCCACCTTAATTAGTCACATCATTAACAACCTTATTTCTAAATAAGGCCATATTCTGAGTTACCAGGGGTGAGGATACTAACACATCTTTTTGGGCGACACAATTCAACCCATAAGATGTGGAAAGAGAGGTTAGTCAACAAATGATGTTGGGATAACTGGCTATCCATGTAGCCACTGGAAGAGGGGGGAATTAATACTTAATTCCTCACTCTACTGCTTATGCCAAAATGCCAAACAGATTAAAATTTTAAATGTGAAAAATCACTCAAGTATTGGAATTGCCAACACGTAAAACTTACGGGCAGTCACGGTTTGAAAGTGCATTATACGTATCTAAGTATAAAGCACTGGAATCCTCGCAACAACCCTGCTGTTATTTCTGTCTTACAGCTGGGGAAACTGAGGCACAAAGAAATTAAATAATTTTCCTGAGATCACACAGCTGGTAGGTGCCAGAGCTTGGTTCAAACCCTGGTGGTTTTTCTCGAGAGTCCATCCTCTTAATCAATTTCATAGGATCCAATCAATCCAATAATGGGTACGGATGAGTTTAAAAATTAATAAGAAAAGGCTGGGCGCGGTGGCTCACGCCCGTCATCCTAGCACTCTGAGAGGCCGAGGCGAATGGATTGCTCGAGGTCAGGGGTTCGAAACCAGCCTGAGCAAGAGCGAGACCCCGTCTCTACTAAAAATAGAAAGAAATTAGCTGGGCAACTAAAAACATTTACAGAAAAAATTAGCCGGGCATGGTGGCGCATGCCTGTAGTCCCAGCTACTCGGGAGGCTGAGGCAGGAGGATCGCTTGAGCCCAGGAGATTGAGGTTGCTGTGAGCTAGGCTGACGCCACGGCACTCTAGCCCGGGCAACAGAGTGAGACTCTGACTCAAAAAAGAAAAACAAAAACTCAAGTTCAAATTAAGTTTCTGAATTCCTTGGTGTTCTTTTGTAAAAAAAAAAATAGAGTAGGGAAGTGTGCAAACCACTTTCTAAAATCTTGAGCCACGGAACTTCGCCCCTGTGGGTCCCCTTGTCATTACTCACTGTTCTTCCCACTTTCATCCCGCTCCCAGCAGCTACTCAGACCTCGCAGATGGGAGCTCCCTGCAGGCTCCCAACGCCCCCACAGCAAGGCGAGGAGGTGGAGCACAGCCAGTGCTTTCCCTTTGAGATCTTGGGCCGGGCTTAAACTCTCACACAGAAAAATCAGAACATCGGTCCCAAAGGATCCTTGATCATTTTCCAGCCCGACTCGCGGCGTGCTGGGCGGACCGTCCCGGTTGGCTTGCCGGGGCTGCGGGGCGGCTGTGTTTTGGAAACACCAGGAAGGAGCCGTGGCAACAGCACCGAGAGCTCCCCGCCTCCACCCCCACGCCTGGCGGAATGCAAGTCCCCAAAGGCGTGACTGTGCTGTGTGGGACCAGCCACGTTCAGGAGGGACCTCATTTCAGCGAGGAACGGGCCTCCTTGTCCTTTGGGCAGTGAAGGACTCCACAGATCTCACGGGGCACATCTGCGGTCCCGGGGAACGAAGGAGGAAGAAGTCTTGCTTGTTTCAGTTCTGCCTTCATCTGGACGGAACATATAGGTTTGCTTCTCGGACAAGGAAGAGAATGTATGACAAACGCTCGCTCCGCTCCTTGTACGTGACACCGTCGGATCCTTGCCGCCCGTGCACCTGCTGTTTGCGTCTCGGCTCGTGCATGGCGCGCCCTGGCATGCCGTGCATTTTCTCCTCCTAAGAGATGCACCGAGGTCTCTGCTCTCAGGGAGTTCACCTGCAAGAGAGCAAACTATCAAACGAGGCTTCTCCTCGAACCGCAATCTCCACTTAAAAATTACGGAGGGAGCGAAACGGCGCGCCTCTCGCACTGGAATAAAAATTTCCTCACCGTCTGATCAATCGCAGAGCCGCTATTTGCCAACTAAGGGTGGAAAAAGGAAAATCTGTTGTCGGTGAATGGACAGCTGGTGGCCACTCATGGGTGGCATCCGCTTGCCACTCTCCCGCTCCGCACATGAACCTTCTTCATCGGGGCGCAGGTCTCACGGCCACAAATGGGCGTGCGCTTGCGAGGATGCGGGGAGCCTGTACGATCAGATTATTCAAGCACAATCTGAAAAAGAAAGCTTGACGTGCAGACAGCACATCAGGTTCTAAACCAAAAAGAACTGAATGTTGGATCGTCTACTGCCAGGCGTCCTCAAACTACGGCCCCGCGGGCCACGTGCGGGCCGCCTAGCACATTTATCCGGCCCTCCTCTGGGTGTTTTTGCCACCGCTGCCTGTCCTGCTTAGCAGCCGACTTGTCCCGGGCCCACAGTGCGCGCTCTGCAACAGTCTGAGGGACAGTGAGCTGGCCCCCTGTTTAAAAAGTTTGAGGAACCCCTGGCACTCTATCGGATAGGCGATGTGATCGTTCCATTCCTCTACGATTCGGTTACGGCTCTGGTTCGTCTCAGGTATTCAGTCCTTTTTCTCTTTGTCTCCAGGGTGCCTGAAGCTGCTAAGCACATCCGTGGTCTGCTTTTTGCACCTCTAATCGGGCACATTCTTCAAGTCCCTGGGGAGGGACGGGGCACTACCCACGAAGCGGTACTCACTCCGCCAAGGGCATTACCGAAGCCAGCTGGGAACGGGGCTAGTAAGCGAAGAGGCGGGAGAAGAATACAGATGTTCTCCACCCTGAGCTGTGCAGATTAAGCAAGACACATAACCTCCAGTCCGCAGAGAAAACAGAGCCTCAGGGATTCAGGGGAAGTCGCCTCTCTCGTTGCATTCGAGAGAACTGGAGTGCTTTGTTGGAAGGACTTTGAAACTCCTGCCAAACAAGTAAATGCCAAGGCTCACCCTCATTCGCCTTGCTGGTTCTGACCAGCATTCACTTGACCTGACTGTGACTTTCTTCCCACCCACTCCCAGTGTTTGGAGCAACTTGAAATAGCCATTCCTTCCACCCTCCCACCGTCCGCTCCTCTCCCACAAAAACGGAGACGGAGAGGGGTGCCCGTCCGGATTCCATCGCTCCGTCCCTTCCCAGTTTCTCTCTTTCTCACCAACCCCAGAGCTAAACACACCCCAGTGTGTATCTCACGCTTAACTCCCAGCACTTACAAACCGATCCAACTCTTCCCATCCCCAGAGGGAAGCCGCGATTGCACGAGGATCAGAAAAACAAGAAGACAAACGTGACATTTATTTTCCTGTCTTCGAAGGGCATCCGGGCGCTCCAGTGGGATGTCGCATTTTTATGATAGGTCACGGGGCTGCAGTTTTCTTCCGTGTGGACGTGTAACCCGGGGAGACCAACTTTACGGTAATGGGATGCATGTATAATCGGTGCCCGCTCTGTGCGAGGCATTGTGAGGGACGCCAAGGGCTGGATTGTCCAGCTGCGAGGCAGACACGCGCACGAGACAATTAGGAGGAAGCATATGTAGGGATCTGGCGGTGATAGAGGGAGAGTGAAAATTCAGGGAAGCGAAAGAATATTGTGAACGAGAGCAGCCAGAGAAGAACGAGAATAAAACTACGTTCCAGCGCTTGCAGAGCAGCGTAGTGTGGGCTCTTTGGTCTCATGCCCCAGGGGCAATGGCTTTGCTCGCCAGGGGTGCATCAGGTGCACCATGGAACCCACACCCCTGTTTGCTCCGCTTTATACCCCCCTGGATCACATTCTCAGGTATGAGGCCCAGGAATCGAAATTTTCTAAAGCTCCGGAGGTGATTCTCGCCGCAGGCTGGAAACCACTGTTCCAGGATCTCCAAGAACTTGAAGCATTGAGATAGGAAACAAACTTTGTGACTATTATCATGGCTGGCCGGGCGCGGTGGCTCTCGCCTGTAATCCCAGCACTCTGGGGGGCCGAGGCGGGTGGATCGCTCAAGGTCAGGAGTTCGAAACCAGCCTGAGCAAGAGCGAGACCTCGTCTCTACTAAAAACAGAAAGAAATTAATTGGCCAACTAAACATATATATATATATAAAATTAGCCAGTCATGGTGGCGCATGCCTGTAGTCCCAGCTACTCAGGAGGCTGAGGCAGGAGGATCACCTGAGCCCAGGAGTTTGAGGTTGCCGTGAGCTAGGCTGATGCCACGGCACTCTAGCCTGGGCAACAGAGTGAGAATCTGTCCAAAAAAAAAAAAAAAAGGCAAAGGCAAGGCTTTGGGAGCCGCGCATTGCTTCTAGGGATGAAAAATCACTTAGCAGAAGTATGCACTGGACTGGAGAATCTGTGATCCTCCTGCTCCCTCTTACCCACCTGTAGAGCTGTTGTTGATTCATTCATTCATTCACTCAGTCATTCATTCATTCTTCTATAAGTTCAACAAGTGCTTGAGAGACTCATTTACTTCAAGGGCAATTACTCTATCACACCAGCACTAAGGCGGCCCCGTTGGACAGCGCTTTTCTAGAATGCGAAGGAATGCACATGGCATGATCCCTTCCTCTAAGGAGCCGACAATATTAAATCAACATCATCATGATCTTAGTTAGGGTTGTTCTACCTGCAATACCACCAGGCCTATGTGCGGGCCATGTCAGTAGGTTGGGAGACCCTGATAAACATTAAAAAGACCTAACCAGAAGAAAATACCAGAAACTATCAGCACAAACTTAAACAGGGCAGAGCCAAGAAAAAGGGGCTCAGGGAACAAGCCTCTCATCTAGCACTGACTTCTAATAAGAAAGCAGTCCAACCACGTAAGCAGGACAGCACATTTTCTTGCATCTTTTGTCATAAAGCCCATAAATACTAACTTTTCTGGTCTGTTTATGCATAAAAAAATATCAAACAAATTATCACAAGACAGACTGCGCCAAAATTTTCAGCCACTCCCAGAACGCTCGTTGCCGCCTTGCGAGACTGTTGGAGAAATATTAAAACAGAAAGGGTCATCGACTTCAAATATAGAACGTGAATATATTTTCAATGGGAGGGAATGAAAATTAATTTTTGGCAAATATCGCAACCCATTTGAACTGCCTCGAAGGGGACGCATGAACCAAGACGGAGAAATGCGAAAGAGTTGGCGTCTTCTTGATAATCTTGTTAGGGTTAAGGGCTATGGTTAGGGTTAGGGTTATGGTTAGGGTTAGGGCTATGGTTAGGGTTAGGGTTATGCTGAAACAAAGCCTGGAGCCTGTGAGCTGTGGAGCAGAGGAAATCCAACTGGCTTTTAGTGATAAAAACAGCTTGCTGTCTCTGGGTCTAACAGCTATGCCATGGTTATTTCCTCTGCATTGAGGATAGGCCTCAAATAGAATTTTTTCCTTCCACTGATACTTCCTCATAACAGGGGAAACCAAAAACAACAGCCAGGAAACTATCTTTGATCTTCCATACTTTGTTATAAATTGAGAAATTCGGAAGCCTAGGCTGGTGGGTTGCTTGAGCCCAGGAGTTTGAGGTTGCTGTGAGCTGGGCTGATGCCACGGCACTCACTCTAACCTGAGCAACAAAGCGAGACTCTGTCTCAAAAATAAAAATAAATAAATAAACTGAGAAAGTTTTCCCAATTTCACAGGGATGTCTGCACAGACACCTGGCAAAGCTGGTTCTGCAGACCGGCTCATAGGACAGGCACTCCAGCCCCTCTGTGGGCTGTCTTCCTGTATTGCAGAAAGCTAAGGGGGTGGGCAGAAGACACGTGTTATGGTCCTTGCAGCTAACAGGCCATAGGATGCTTAACTCTATGCATCAGTGTCAGATATGTGGTCAAACCAATGTTTGGTTGGATGTTTCTGGATGTTTCTGCGAGGGTGTCTTTTGGATGAGATTAACATTTAAATCAGCGGACTTTGAGAAGAGCAGATGCCTTCCCCAGTGTGTGTGGGCCTCATCCCATCATTTGAAAGCCTGAATTGAACAGAAGTCTGACTACGGAGGAATTTCACCGACAGACTGCACTTGGACTGGAAAAACGCCATTGGCTCTCCTGGGTCTCCAGCTTCTACCGACCCGACTTGCAGATTTTGGATTTGCCAGGTCTCAGTAATTGTGTGAGCCCAACTCTTGTAATAAATCTCTCTTTACACACACACACACACACACACACACACACACAGGCGGTTCTGTTTCTCTTGAGAGATGGAATACAGGGCTCCTAACACCTGATTCAGGGCCCCCAAAATGGAATTTACGTTCTGCGAACAGAAGCAACTTCCTGGGACTTGAATTCTGAGCCGACTCGGCGGAGGTGAGACGGGGTAGAGACACGCATGGGACCAGTGTGGACGCAGCAGAGACTGTGTCATCCGGCATGTGGGTGGCTGTCTAGTGATGACAGAATCGCAGCTTCTTGGTGGCCCACTTCTGGGCTGTGGCTTTGAGGGTCGTTCCCAGAAACTCAGCCTGGAGTTTCTTCAATTTCTTCAGTCCCACCTATGTTTCGGGGGGGGGGGTCATCTGGCACCCTGGAATCCATCTCCTCTGCCTGCCCCGGCCGCACAGCCCCTGCTCCTTGCCGGTGAACCCTGACCAGCGGGGCACACGGGGCAGCTTAGCTCCTGAAGCTCCTTTTGTTCGCCGAGCACAGGAGTGGCGGTGATCTGACAAAGAACCTTCTGTGGAGGCCCACGGGTTGAGAAATTAAGCTGCAGCCAACAGAAACGCCACACCAGCGCCTCCTTCTGTGACACAAAGGCTAAATCCTCCCAAGCTGGACCCCCTGGGTCACTTCCTATAATCTCCGCGCCCCAGTAAGGAATGATCCCGACAGTCCACCATGCAGGACAGGAACTGCCCTCCGGACCATATAGTGGCTCAGCCACTGTGGCCTCCAAAACAAAATTCACTGGGTACCTAAACAAAGAGCAAAGGGAACTGCTACCCAAACACGGGTAGGCTTTGCCCGTCAAATGTGCCTTCGAGGTGGAGAAAATGTGGCTTCTCTTTCCCTGGTCTCCCATCCTTAAAACGTCTAAAAAAAATTAGAGACTTTGTATTACTGGCAGCCAGTTCTGCAATGGAGATGCCACGTTGTTAAACGAACCATCGTTTCTTTCCCCGTCATCCTTTGGATCAGGGATGAGGATGCTCTGGTTTCCAGGCAACGAAGACTCGGCTTCGGCCCTTGTGGACAGAACGCTCCGCAAAGCAGGAGGAATTTCAGGAGCCCACAAATCTATCTTCCACCATTTTACTCACACGGCCTGCTTTCACAGCTTCTTACTGCAGGAAGATAAGGAACAAAGCCTGGCTAAATAGTGTTTGCTACATAAACACAAATGGGCCGGGCGGGGTGTCTCACGCCTGTAATCCTAGCACTCTGGGAGGCCGAGGTGGGAGGATCGTTTGAGCTCAGGAGTTCGAGACCAGCCCGAGCAAGAGCGAGACCCCCCGTCTCTACTAAAAAGAGAAAGAAATTAGCTGGACAACTAAAAATATACAAAAAATATTAGCCGGGCATGGTGGTGCACGCGTGTAGTCCCAGCTACCTGGGAGGCTGAGGCAGGAGGATCGCTTGAGCCCAGGAGTTGGAGGTTGCTGTGAGCTAGGCTGATGCCAAGGCACTCTAGCCCAGGTGACAGAGTGACACTCTGTCTCAAAAAAAAAAAAAAAAGGAACAAAACCCATGTTATTTATTCGTGTGAGACCAGAAGTAAGTTCCCTCCCAGGGTTGCTGTTCTGTTCTGTAAACCGTGCTGCAAAGCCTAGCCCAGCAATTCCAGACCGCTAGACTCGGTGCTGTCTCCCCAGACGTGACGGGGGCTTCCTAAACACGAGGGGGGGGGGCTCACTTCGGCATCGAGGCTCTTACCCAGATGTCACAAATGCTCAGGAGTGACAACTTCCAGCAAGGCCTCCTTCCACGTGTCCCCCGCACTGCAGCTGGGGCGCTCTTTTCTAACTCTGGGTGTGGGCAAGCCACCCCTGCAGGTGGAGTAACCTGCCCCCTCTCTTCTCTGATCTCGCCCCAAACCGCACCCCTGCCTCCCTCTCTGCTCCCCGTTCCAGTGGGGGCGGGAAAGTCTTCTAGGCCCTCAGTGCTGACTCAGCCCCTCCCACCCTGGGACCCCAGGCCCAGCCGGCCTCCCTGCCCCTCCCTCCTTTTTTCAAAAGAAAAAAAATCAGAATTTGACATCAACGTTTCCTGATTTACTGAGGTGGAAAAAGTCACGGACAAGGATGTAAAAAAGAAAGATCTGAACCTATACTACCCTGTACCTCTGTAGGGTCTTTTTTTCCCTCCTTATTATTAATCACAAGACCGAAAGCTTTGAAGCGATCTCCAGTTCTCTCCCTAGGGGGCTCTTCCACGGCCCCCCTTGTTAGGGAGTCTCTCCCGGGGGGCCTGCTCGGTTTCAGTGCAAATATTTGAAGCATGTGGCATTGTAATCGAGCGAGCCCATTGCCGCTAAACCGATCCATAGAACAACACATCTGCTGTTTGGAGGGTCCTCTGCACAGCGCAGAAGAGCTGGGCGGACCTAGTCTTAATTAGGCATTATTATTTTTAAAGTGGCTTCTCGGCGGCAAGCACACAGATCTTAGAGACTCGCGCATCACTGGATTGGCCTAAGACCACCAGAAGAATTCGCCAGGAGCGTTTTCTAATGCGACCTCACGCTGAATATTTTAATTTCCGGACAGAAGAGCTTTCCCATCAAAGTAGCCCGTCTTTCTCTCTTCTCACTGCCCGGCAGGGAGCTCTCGGGTCAAACGATGCTCGGAGGAGCCCTGCCTATCAGGACGGTGTTCGACTTGTCCCTCAAGGGTTCCCTGGAAGTGGAGATACGCACAGGGTTCCACGGCGTCTCCTGAGATAGGTTTGGCCACTCAAAGGCAGAATAAATGCTGCATTTTTTTGTTCTGTCTCTAAACTTTCACTTTGTTTTCTTGCCACAGTTCACAGAGAAAGGCCCGACTGCTGCCACCTCCTGCCAGGGACAGAGGAGAGCCCAACGTCCCTGCACCCCTACAGCACCTGGCTAAGGCAGCTCAAATCAGAGAAGGAACCGCTTAGCTCATTTTTTTTTTTTTTTGAGACAGAGTCTCACTCTGTCACCTGGGGTAGAGTGGCCGTGGCGTCAGCCTCGCTCACAGCAACCTCAAACTCCTGGGCTCAAGCAATCCTCCTGCCTCAGCCTCCAGAGTAGCTGGGACTACAGGCACACGCCACCATGCCCGGTTGATTTTTTCTCTGTATTTTTAGTAGTCCAATTAATTTCTTTCTATTTTTAGTAGAGACGGGGTCTCGCTCTTGCTCAGGCTGGTCTCAAACTCCTGACCTCGAGTGATCCTCCCGCTTCGGCCTCCCAGATTGCTAGGATTACAGGCGTGAGCCACCACGCCTGGCCTGCTTAGCTCATTTTACCAAAAAATTGACAAATAGCTCGCCTTTTCATGGGATTGCTCTAGGAAGGAAACTAACAAATTATTTTTGCTTTTCTTTGGATTGCCTTTATAGTTATGCAAAATAGCTAGAGTATAAAGTCTTGCTACCCCTCATTCATCCATCCATCTATCTGTCTATTTTTTTTTTTTTGAGACAGAGTCTCGCTTTGTTGCCCAGGCTAGAGTGAGTGGTGTGACGTCAGCCTAGCTCACAGCAACCTCAAACTCCTGGGCTCGAGCGATCCTTCTGCCTCAGCCTCCCGTGTAGCTGGGACTACCATGCCCAGCTAATTTTTTCTGTATATTTATTTAGTTGTCCAGCTAATTTCTTTCTATTTTTAGTAGAGACGGGATCTTGCTCTTGTTCAGGCTGATCTCAGAACTGAGCTCAAACGATCCTCCCACCTCGGCCTCCCAGAGTGCTAGGATTACAAGCATGAGCCACCACACCTGCCAATCTATCGATCTATAACCTATCGAGCTGTCATCTGTTCTGTGAAATGCCATGAGAGCACACTCGACTGTCCCTTCTGGTGCCTTTACTTAGGCTGGCAAACTCCAGCCCGTATTTCAGGGGCTACACACATGAATTTCTGTTTCCCTCTCCTTCAACTTAAAAAAATAAATAAATAAATGAAACAAAAGCCAGTTTTGGAAAGCGGGCGCATTGAGCGTGCTCAGAACACTTGGGCCAAGGCTGCCTGACGAAGGCCACAAGGATTGTGATGGCATCTCAAGCAGCGGTCAGGAGAGGGCCTGGGACGCCAAAGGTAACGTTTTGGGAAGCCACCCGGGAATGGTGGCGGTGGGGGGTGGGTACGCTGGCCCGAATTCCTATCCTCGGAGCGTCTGAGTCCTCTCCCCGAGGAGCCGAGAGCCAGCGTGTCATCACGTTGATGCTGATGGAAGTGAATAGGCACCAAGGTGGCCTGGGACAGTCGTCACTGGCATCTTGTCCGCCGGCCTGGTGCTAGAGCTCAGGGAACGCCCCCTTCCCGGCCTGGGTGACTCCTCCCCCCTGCCCCCTGCTTCCGGGTTCAGAGGTGGTCACTGCGTAAGTGGCAGCCTGCCGGGCACAAGCTCAGCTCCCCGGGAATCCGCAGTAACCGTTCCCGACATGTCCCCACGCCGAACGAACGCGCACACAGAACGGTCGGTCTGCGTTTCAGAGGGGAATCTGCAAAAGTGCAAAAGGAAGGTTCCAAGGACACGAAGCAGCAGGCGGCTCCGGGGAGAGGTCGCGAGATGGGCAGAGGCAAGAGAGAAAGGGGAGGAGGAGGAGGACGGGAGGAAAGTTCTGGAGGGGCGGAGCGGCCGGGTCATGGGGAGCCGAGGCCGACCGGGCACTTGGTGGCCAGCTTTGGTGGCCCGAGCCCACCACGCCGGCCCTCCGGTCCAAACCCAAGGAAGGACCTTGAATCGTGACCCCCTTTTTGCAAAACGGTGACATCAGTGTTTCTGAAAGCCACTTCTCTGCCCTCGCTGCCGTGGGGACAGGGGACACGCCGGCCACTGCAAAGCCGCGGAACACGGAAGGTGGCCGGCGGCCCTCGCAGCACCCAGATCTAAGGTGCCTTTCCCAGGCGGCAGCGAGACTCAACGGAAATCCTCCAGGGCTTTTCACGGGGACTCAGAGTCTTCCCTTGATTCCTGCCGCTTACCTCCAGGAAAGTCATCGCCCTCCTTCCGTGACAAAGCCCCCTCCTGTCTGCGGTTTTTAAAAAAACTGATTTCTAAGGAAACCTTGCCCTCTAGCTTTCCAGTCTCAAAACTGAGTTCGACCTGGAGGCAGAGCCGCACCTTGGCAGATTAAACAGGTGAATGTCCCCATCTAGTGGATTATTGTCATAAGGCACCTAAATAAAAGGGAAAAACTAGGCCGGGCGCGGTGGCTCTCGCCTGTCATCCCAGCACTCTGGGAGGCCGAGGCGGGAGGATCGCTCGAGGTCAGGAGTTTGAAACCAGCCTGAGCAAGAGCGAGACCCCGTCTCTACTAAAAACAGAAAGAAATTAATTGGCCAACTAAAAATATACAGAAAAAATTAGCCGGGCATGATGGTGCATGCCTGTAGTCCCAGCTACTGGGGAGGCTGAGGCAGGAGGATCGCTTGAGCCCAGGAGTTTGAGGTTGCTGTGAGCTAGGCTGACGCCACGGCACTCACTCTAGCCTGGGCAACAGAGTGAGACTCTGTCTCAAAAAAAGGAAAAAAAAAAAAAAGAAAGAAAGAAGTAGATCTCTGATAATGTCTTGACTCTATATTTATTTATTCCATAACTCATCCCAAAACAGACCAAAGGGAATTATCCTACTTTTTCTTCTAGAGTAAGATGGTTTGGTAACATACATACAATAACCACCTCATTGAACTTTCAAGACGACCCTTAGAAATATGTTGTTGTCGTCGTCATTTGGGATGAGGGGACTAGGTTCAGAGAGGTTAAGTGGTTTGCCCGGAGCCACACAGGTGGTGAAGAGCTTAGCTAGACCGACCCAAAGTCTTTTGACTAAGCCGTGTGCTTCTGGCATTCCTCCGCCCTGCTTCTCTCGGGGACTTTAGAGACAAAGCATTGTAATCTCCTGGGAGCCGAGGGATGGGGACACCAAGGTCCCCACCTACAAATCTTCTCATTAGGCAGGTGGAGAGCTGAGTGACTCTGGGGGTCCCCTCCAGCTGGGCCGTGGGCAGGACAGAGCACAGGGTCGTGGGTGGCCCCTGAAGTTTACTGAGGCTCCCTGGCTAGCTGACCCCATAGCAGGTCGCCTCACACCGTGATGCCAGTGGCAAGTGACGAGTGACAGGTTGCCCATCTGGCTGGTGATCCAATAATTGAGTGTGATAAGACGACAAATAAAGAGGCAGGAAGTTAATGATGTGTTGCCTTGTTAAGCAGAGCTTGCCACGCCTCATTAGATTTAAAAGAGTTATCCGAGACAGGGTAATTATCAGCGACAGTAAAACTGTTGTATTAAAAGATAAAGAAAAACAAGCCAGTATCAAAGAGAAATAACTAACTGCTTGATAGGGCATCGAGGAGCTGGTTGGTCCAGGAATCAGACTCTGAGAGGCTGCGAGGGGCCTTTCAGCTGGGGGACCCTCATACGACATAGTCATTCTGGACCACGTGCTTTTTTTTAAAATTTTTTTTTGAGACAGAGTCTCACTCTGTTGCCCAGGCTAGAGTGAGTGCCGTGGCGTCAGCCTAGCTCACAGCAACCTCAAACTCCCGGGCTCAGGTGATCCTCCTGCCTCAGCCTCCCGAGTAGCTGGGACTACAGGCATGCGCCACCACGCCCAGCTAACTTTTTCTATATATTTTTAGTTGTCCAATTAATTTCTTTCTATTTTTATAGTAGAGACGGGGTCTCACTCTTGCTCAGGCTGGTCTCAAACTCCTGACCTCGAGCGATCCTCCCGCCTCGGCCTCCCAGAGTGCTGGGATGACAGGCGTGAGCCACCGCGCCCGGCCAGACCATATGCTTTTAAATAGACTCCGAGTGTATACTGGGACGGAAGAACGGAATCCGCATGGGAAAATCAAGGTCACCTCGCACAAGCTATACGGGTGGGAGCTTCAGTTCTGCTTCACCCATGTGTTTATCGGCAGCTTTCCTAATGTCACCAGGTGAGCCAAGATGCTCATCTGTGACAAGGAGCCCTCAGTCCCCAAAGCAGGCTGCTTAAGAGAGTCAAAGCGCCTCTGTGGCCGTGCACGGTCACATGCCACCTGCCAACATCTCGGTCTCCCACGGACCACGCATATGATGGTGGTCCCGTAAGATGACAATGCGGCATTTTTACTGTACCTTTCCCGTGCTTAGGTACGTTCAGACGCACAGAGACTCACCACTGTGTTGCCACTGCCTCGGTATTTGGGACGGTCACGTGCTGCGCAGGTCTGCGGCCGGGAGGGGCGGGCCGCACCGTCCAGGTACCCTGCGGCAGGACGGGTCACCTGGGGCTGTGCGCTCGCACTCTGGCAGGTGCACGCCGCCAAACCACCCAGCGCCGCGTTTCTCAGAGCACGTCCCCGTGGTTGAGCCATGCGTGACTGTGTTTGCCACCTGGGGAGCCGCCGAGAGACTCGTTTTTCATAAAGCCAAACGCCACCGAGTTGGGTTGGCTGGACAAAGCCCTGGCCCCAAGGAGGTACTGAATGAAAAGAGGCTGTTCGTGTTTCTCCTCCTCTTCCTCCTCCTTCTCCTCCTCCTCCTCTTCCTCCTCCTTCTCCTCCTTGCTCCCTCCGTCTTGTCTCATCTCCTAATCCTCTCCCTTTTCTGCTCCGTCTCCCACCGTCCCTGTCCCGCTCCTTTGCCAATCGTTGGTGGCACGGGCACTGCTTGGCCCTGGAGGCGACTAAAGTTCGGGGGCCCCTCGCTCTTGCGGGGGGCTCCACCTGCCTCACCCCTTCCCCCACCCACAGCCACAGCGCCCAGAAAAACCTGTGTTTGCTCTCCCTTTCCACGCGCCTCCCTCCCTCCCTGCCCTTCCCGTCCTTCCTGTGCCATCACGCTTCCCCTCCCATCATCGCCCTGTCTCTCCCCTCCCACCCCCGACCCTCCGCTGTGCCATGGCCCCGGCTTCCCTTCCGATCTTGGTCCACCCCTTGGGGCCTCGTCCAGACCTATTTTCAGAATTCCCTCTTTAACTGCTTCGGGGCCTCCACTTCTGTCCTCTTCTGGTGTGCTGTGGCGTCACCCCACAGGGACGCGATTTAGAGCTGGTGCGCACGCACGCTCCACGTCGCATCTCCCTGAAATTAATTGGCCAACCAATATATAGAGAAAAAATTAGCCGGGCGTGGTGGCGCATGCCTGTAGTCCCAGCTACTCGGGAGGCTGAGGCAGGAGGATCGCTTGAGCCCAGGAGTTGGAGGTCTCCCCGACCCCACGAGGGACAGCCCATGGGATCCGATCTCCTGCGTCTGCCTCCTCAGCACTTCTTCCCACGTGCTGCTCGCGCGGGAGGTTGCCCACGAGCACGTGGGTTACATGGGGTTGAAGTTTCCGCCAACGTGGCTTATGCCGGGTGACCTTGATTTTTTTCACGTGTGTCCCTGTCTGGGGTCCCAGTGCACACGTGGACTCCATTTAAAGGGGATTGTCCCAAATGACGAATGCAGTTATAATATCAAGCACGACTGATTTTGCAGGCAGTGGAAAAAGAAAGGGGAACCTTCCTGGGATCGATTACAAATTGTGTTACTCTATATGGGTCGGGTTATTGCATGAAATAAACTCCTTGTGTTTATTCAATTTCTGCCAACGCCCTTCCTAAAAGCAACATCAAATGTATTTCACTTCAGCCAAAATGCAGGACTCCTGAACAGAAGGAGAAGGAGGAAGACAAAGAGTGCTTAAATAAATATTGCACTATTTATTTGTGATAACGATTTGGTAGTTACAATGTGGAGCAAAAAAAAAAAAAAAGAGAGAGAGAGAGTTTATAGCATTTGTGTTTGTTTGCTAGACAAAGAGAGAAGGAAGAAACATATACTATGTTTCCAAAAGCCGTGTAATCCAAGCACATTCACAGTCTTGTATAAATTCATTTTACAAAAGGAATTTTTTATGACCAATAAATGTAGCACGTTAACTTTTTAACCAATAGGTTACAAGAGATACTTAGTACAAAAGCACACAGAATTTCCTGAGACTGGTGAAAGCTCTAATCACAGCTTTTTTTTTTTTTTTACAAAGTTGACATTTCAGAAATTTTGATATTTTTTAAGCCTAGGCATGTCATAGTTCAAATGAAGACCTTACTTTTCAATTCAAGTAATTTAGGTAACATGGTAGGAAAAAAAAAAAAAAAAGAAATCCTATATTCTCATCAAGTCATGTCCTATAAGTTAATACCTAGAACAATGATTCTTACTTTTGTTAATGGTGTTCTCTTTTAAGAATACGATTTCTTAAATTTTCTGGAAAACAAAGTTGACATTTCTGCCCATATTAAAAAGAATTACAGATCTAGACATACACATGATGTCTTTTGAAATCTATTGAGAGGATTCAATAACTATTTTATACCATTCAAGAAAGACAGTAAGCTGGCTAGGTGAAGTCCATAAACCTCAGCTTAAAAAATGTTGGCTGGGCACGGTGGCTCACGCCTGTAATCCTAGCACTCTGGGAGGCCGAGGCGGGCGGATTGCTCGAGGTCAGGAGTTCGAAACCAGCCTGAGCAAGAGCGAGACCCGTCTCTACTATAAATAGAAAGAAATTAATTGGCCAACTAATATATAGAGAAAAAAATTAGCTGGGCATGGTGTAGTCCCAGCTACTTGGGAGGCTGAGGCAGAAGGATCTCTTGAGCCCAGGAGTTTGAGGTTGCTGTGAGCTAGGCTGATGCCACGGCACTCACTCTAGCCTGGGCAACAGAGTGAGACTCTGTCTCAAAAAAAAAAAAAAAAGTTAATCTAAAAAAAAATTCTCAGAAGATAGTGAAGGAATCCACAGTTCATTCTGTTGTTTAAAATATATCAGGAGTGGAGCACAAATCAGAACAGATACAATTTTATTTCCGAAAGCAAAATTTATTTTATTTAAATAATTTATTTTAGGACCGGGTGCTGAATTTTCGTCTTTGGGTGGCTAAAATAATTTGTTCTGTGAAGCAGAACAAATGTTCATCTTGTAAACACGAAAAAAGAACGAAGAGACGGCTGCCCCAAAGGTGACA
Source organism: Mirza zaza (assembly GCA_008750895.1). Classification (NCBI taxonomy): domain Eukaryota; kingdom Metazoa; phylum Chordata; class Mammalia; order Primates; family Cheirogaleidae; genus Mirza; species Mirza zaza. The sequence continues at coordinate 89,512 of VSMD01128712.1, forward strand.
CTTCTTACACGTATTGTTTGGGGAATAGCAGCTCGAATGACGGGAAGCCCTCGTGCTAAAAATGGACCCGCAGAACACAGTCCCCTTCCTCCCTCACGTCCCTCACATCTATGAATTAGGGACGACCCAGTGACATTCCCAAATGCTGATGCCATGGGAGGTGATGGGCTGCCGATGCTTTCAAGAGCTGCATTTCATTGGCGACTCCCACACGGTTTTCCTTACAAATCTACTCAGCCCATGTCCTTTCCCCCTACTGCAAATTATAGCATTTTGGGGAAAGTGTTTTCTTCCATTGTACATATATGTGGCACATTGTAAGTGGGTTCAAATTTATGCCATTTGCCCTGCGGGAAAGGAAACTAGAAACCAGAGCATTGTGACACATTGAGGTCCCGTCTAATTCAACCTCTTCTTTTTTTTTTTTTTTTTTTACAGACCGGGAGAGGGAGGTAGAACGAATCGCTCGGGGTCACAGGGCTACATAATGTCAGCGCTGGGACCCGAGTCCAGGGCGGTCCCCACTTTTCTCCATTGTTTTCACAGATGTGCTGGACTCGGTCCAGGGCAGTGGTTGGCAGCAGTGAATTCTGGAGGCTACATTTACGCCTTTCAAAAAAATCTATTTCTTTGTGCCTCAGTTTCCCATGTACAAAACGAGAGCCCAGACAGCAACGCCCATCACGACATGAGGTTAATTTATTTTTTAAAACTGCTGCTGCTGGTGCTTACTGGGGAACTATTTATTTATTTATTTTTATTTCTGCATATTATGGGGGTACAAATTTTAAGGTTTCAAGTAATGCCCTTTCCCCCCCTCCCCCTACAAGTCTGAGTTTCCAGTGTGACCATTCCCCAGATGGTGCACGTCTCACTCTTTACGTATGTAAATACCCGCCCCCTCCCCCCTGCCCAATACCCTATTACTGTAGTACTTGTGTGTCCACTTAGGTGCTGCTCAGTTAATACCAGTTTGCTGGTGAGTGTATGTGGTGCTTGTTTTTCCATTCTTGGGAAACTTCACTTAGTAGTACGGGTTCCAGCTCTAACCAGGAAAATACAAGATGTGCTATATCACCGTTGTTTCTTAGAGCTGAATAGTACTCCATGGTATACATATACCACATTTTATTAATCCACTCTTGGATCGATGGGCACTTGGGTTGTTCCCACAGCTTTTTTTTTTTTTGAGACAGAGTCTCTCTTTGTTGCCCAGGCTAGAGTGAGTGCCGTGGCATCAGCCTAGCTCACAGCAGCCTCAAACTCCTGGGCTCAAGCGATCCTCCTGCCTCAGCCTCCCCAGTAGTCCCCATGCCTGGGACTACAGGCATGTGCCACCATGCGCTAATTTTTTCTCTATATATTAGTTGGCCAATTAATTTCTTTCTATTTATAGTAGAGATGGGGTCTCGCTCTTGCTCAGGCTGGTCTCGAACTCCTGACCTCGAGCAATCCGCCTACCTGGGCCTCCCAGAGTGCTAGGATTACAGACGTGAGCCACTGCGCCAGGCCTCGAACTCCTGACCTTGAGCGATCCTCCCTCCTTGGCCACCCAGAGTGCTAGGACAACAGGCGTGAGCCACCGCGCCCGGCCTCCACAGCTTTTTAATTGTTGACGAGAAGTCATCTGACAGCTTTTTGGGGGTACCATTGTCACGGTTAAGGGGAAAGTGCCATGTGGAGGAAGGATCACCCACAAACACTGACTCCCTAAACTTTGAATAAGCTACAGGTCTACACAAACAGGATTGGGGAGGGGGTGATGATTTTAGGTGGAATCTCATTTTCTCGACCGCATCAGGCAGCTCTAAATTTTTCTTCGAGGGCCTCGTCCTTTGACATGAGCATTGCAGACATCAGGAGAGCGGACAGGAGGGAAGGAGGTGGAGGGGTGGTTTCAGGAAGGAGGAAGGGAAATAAATGTACCCACAAGGTAATACACCGGTTACAGCCTGAGAAATCCAGGCTGGGAGCAAAAAGAATTTCTTTTTTTTTTCCTCCCGTTTGATAACGCAGCAGAATTTATGGTGCCTGAGCTTTCAGATCCGTTCCTAAGCGGTCAGCGAGGATAGCAATGTTGCCACGCTGCCCTCTCACGACACTGACCTGCGCTGCTTGTCCCCAAAGTGTCCTGGCATGGAAAGTGCCGGATGAGAGGCGGAGCAAAGGACAGCAGCAAAGGACCCAGTCCCAGCAAAGGACATTACCGTGTTTCCCCAAAATTAAGACCTACCCATAAAATAAGCCCTAGCAGGATTTCTAAGCTTGTGCGCCATAGAAGCCCCACCCCGAAAATAAGCCCTAGTGACGGGCGTGGCTGCGCAGCGCGTCTGCACAACCCGTGCGTGTCGTCGCGGAGCGGGAAAGAAGACGAGCAGCCCTTCTCATCCGCCCCGTGAGAGCTCTGTGGCTCGACAGGAGAGATCGGGGCCAGTGGCTCTAAAGGAAATAGAGTCGCAAGACATTCAGGATGGGATTTGGGGTTTGGAGAGTGATGATGATGTTCCAGAGGAAGATGGCTTAACTATGTTTGAATCAATGTAGACTGTTGTACCGTACTTTAAAAAAGATAACACAATTCCCTGAAAATAAGCCCTAGGGTGTCTTCTTAAGGAAAAATACATCTAAGACCCCGTCTTACTTTCGGGGAAACACGGTATTACGGGAGAAATTAGGCTGAAGCTATCATTCGCCTCGGAACTGCTTATAAAAAACCCAGCACCAGCCAGTGTCCTTTGTCCTGGCTGCCTTTTTATCTAGGATTGTGGAGAAGTGGGTTTAGGGAAGCGCTATCAGCTCCTCCTCCCTGGAGACAGCAGTATTGACTAACACTGAAAAAGCAAATAGTATCAGATAACCTACTAAAATAAAGCAGGGAAAGTCATTATACTTTTACTTTATTGATCCATTTCCTGGCTACATGTGGGACAAAAAAAAAAAAAAAAAAAACAACTGACATTGTTGAAGCTGGAAATCTCTAAGGCTACGACAACATGCTGTTTAAAAGTGGTGCATTTATCTACACGCAGGAAACAAGGCACTATACCGAAGGGGGCCGTGCTAAATAGCCCAGCGATATGTTTAACACCAAGCAAACAAGAAAGGAAAACAACCTCACGAGGACGGCATGCCTGCATTTTGCATTCTTAAAAATTATGGGACAGGCTTTCGAATAGATCAAAATACACTTAAAATGCTTTCTCTTGATCGTTAATTACTTCAAAAATACATGGCTGTAATAGTGACGCCCTTTAAATAGATTTTAGGAATAGAGTGCATGCCAATTTTGTTTCACAATCCTGTACCAAACTCATTTAATATTTGCAAGTAAATGAATGTTACCTATCATGATAACATTTAAGGTGTTAACATGTTTAACTTTGATAATGGCACTAATTTATAAGTCATCACTAGGGAAAAGAAAAACATGAACAATTCCAAGGATTAATATTTCTCTAGTATATACACACACACATATACACACATACATATGTGTAGATATATGTACACACGTATGCATACAGTATATTTATATACATACACTAAATATATATTGCAGCAAGAGTATTTTTATTTGACAACCTCCTAGTTGTACATTTGACATTTACAAAGCAATACATTCCTACGGTAAAAAAAAAAACAAAAACAAAAAACCTGGATTCAATTGTTTTGATTAAGTCATGGTTTTCTTTGTGGTATTTAAGATTAGGTTTGTACAAATTTTTTTCATAGGCCAGCTGCTACTTACTCAACCTCTCTTACAAGAACTAACAGTCAGTTAACTAACTAACTAACATTTATTAAACTATGTGTCAAGTTCCGTACTAAGAGCTATATGGGATGCAAAGAATGATGGCTATTGTTCCTGCCACCAAGAAATATAGTTGAGGCCGGGCACGGTGGCTCATGCCTGTAATCCTACCACTCTGGGAGGCCGAGGTGGGAGGATCGCTCAAGGTCAGGAGTTCAAAACCAGCCTGAGCAAGAGCAAGACCCTGTCTCTACTATAAATAGAAAGAAATTAATTGGCCAACTAATATATATAGAAAAAAATTAGCCGGGCATGGTGGCGCATGCCTGTAGTCCCAGCTACTCGGGAGGCTGAGGCAGGAGGATCGCTTGAGCCCAGGAGTTTGAGGTTGCTGTGAGCTAGGCTGACGCCACGGCACTCACTCTAGCCTGGGCAACAAAGTGAGACTCTGTCTCAAAAAAACACACAAAAAACCTAACTTCCTAGGGCTGGGTGTGGTGGTATCCCCTGTAATCTCAGCTGCTCAGAAAGCTGAAGCAGGAGGATTGCTTGAGGCCAGGAGTTCAAGGACAGCTTGGGTAACATAGTGAGATTCCTGTCTCTAAAAAAAAAAGAAAGAAAGAAAGAAAAAGAAACATAGTTGAATAGAGGAGACAGGTGGTTTTTTTTGGTTTTTGTTTTTTGAGACAGAGTCTCGCTCTGTTGCCCGGGCTAGAGTGCCATGGCGTCAGCCTAGCTCACAGCAACCTCAGACTCCTGGGCTCAAGCGATCCTCCTGCCTCAGCCTCCCGAGTAGCTGGAACTACAGGCACGCGCCACCATGCCCGGCTAATTTTTAATTTTTAATTGGCCAATTAATTTCTTTCTATATTTAGTAGAGATGGGGTCTCGCTCTTGCTCAGGATGGTTTTGAACTCCTGACCTTGAGCGATCCTCCCGCCTGGGCCTCCCAGAGCGCTAGGATTACAGGCGTGAGCCCCCGGTCTGTCGATCTTTTAAATATTGGCATCCTCAGGATCCCTCAAGGCGATCTCTCTCCATTCCACAGAAACTTCCAGAACCCATCGGCGCCAGGGCTACAAGGCCGTCACCCACAGCCAGGGACCCTCACGTGGGGGTTCCCATGAGCTCCACGCTCACATGCCAGCCGCCTGCTGCTCTCGGTTCTGGGTGGGCGGGCAGGTGGGCGTCCCACGGTGTCAACTCATCCCTTCTCTTCCCCGAACCTGCCTTTCCTTTGACGTTCCGTATCTCCAGCCCTGGCAGCCCCGACCAGCCGAGCGAAGCCAGGCATCACAGAATGCGTTCTATACGGCTCTGTTGACGTAAGGTCAAAAAACACGCCCAAACTACACTGCACTCTTCAGAGGTGCCCAAACCGTAGAAAGCTGTGCTAGGACCGCACACGCCCACACACAGGTGCCAGAAACGACAGAGAGAGAGGGACTTGGGCTAGCTGGTCCCTCTGGAGGGGCTAGAGAAGAGTCTATGGGGTGGAGGAGGCTTCTAGAAGGTTCTTCTAGAGATTTCTAGAAGGTTCTAGAGATTTCTAGAAGGTTCTAGAGATTTCTAGAAGGTTCTAGAGATTTCTAGCCACCTCCGCAGCCCGAAGGCCACACTGACAGCAAATGAGCCCCTGGCCCCCAGACACAGATACAACAGGGGGACCCGCTTCGTTCATTCCCGGCGTGCGCACATCGCTGCCTCGTGCAGGGAGTTGGGAAGGCTCTGCGGGGCAGGCTCCTTATCAAGGAGCTCCGAGCGCAAAGGGCGTGTTCCGTACGGTGTGGCTTCCACGGCCCACTCTCTGCACTTCCGTCTTTGGGAACCTGTGCCAGGGTCTTGGGAGCAGTTTCTGCCCCAGTAACTGCGAGAGCTGGAGCCAAGCCCACTCACATTTCCTCTTCCTCTCCCTCTTTTTTTCCCCCCCACCCCGTCCCCTCCCCTCCTGCTACTCCTTCTAATCCAACCTCTCGCCGCCATAAGGCGTCTGGGAGCACAGTTGTGTATCTAAATGTGGAAAAATAGATTATTTTAAAATCAATGTTTTTCAACAGGCTCTTTAGTACGTGGAATCCTAAGAACATACGAAGTTTTGGTCTCATTACAGAGCACATATATCATCACCGTAACTTGTAATTACAGTGTCTGCTGCTTTTTCAAGCAATTATGTTCACAGATCCCTTTTTAGGAAAATTTTATGTGCAAAATAAGCTTTACATGCTCATGACATTTTAGCAAGAGATATAAGTTTGCTGAGATGTTATTTAAAAGTCACGTTATACTCCGACACCTAAAAAAAAAAAGAAAACAAAGGGGGAAAAAAAAAGAAGAAATTAAAAAATAAAAACAGGAAGTCTCAGTAGGAAAAAAAAAAACCACTGTAGTTATAAATTAATCAGATAGAGCTATTTGTAAATCATAAAAATTGAAATGATTGAAATTATACGAAATAAGTGAAACAGACTCGTTATCAGTATTATAAAGATGTTAGTCATTACCTCTAAGTCTAATCCTAATTCCTTGTGTTCTGAATCAATTAGACCATCAATAGCGTCACCTATGTGACAATCTGGTAAGTACAATAACCTTTCCACCCGGCACAAACTGAGTTCTGGGTGAAGCCACCAGGCGTGGTGTTGGCGTGAGCAAAGCCAGAGTGGATCTGACGTTTGGATGGTTGAAACCTCAGGAACCCGAGACAGTTTTATGTGATGGAAAATAAACAACTGCAGAATTTGCATACAGAAAAGTTTAGAGACTGGCATAGCAGGGACAGAGCCCTGGAAACCATGCCCGGGAGCTGCCTCTGCAGGAGAAAGCGCAGTGCTGGCAACCGGCATTTTCTATCCGGCAGCTCAAAAGATGTCCCCAACCGGCAGGTCTTGCGTTTCCTGCACGGGACCGCCGAGTCTAAGCCTCTACGGCACGTGAGCAGGCCGCAGAGACACGGGTCCTTGGTCTTCGGGGTAGTTAGGAGCAGCAGGACTCAGAAACGTTCTCCCATGTGCTTTGGGCAGGAGCAAGAGCCAACACTGTGACTTGCTTGTCCTCAAGACAGCGTTCTTCCGGCTGTCGCCCACGCTGTCCTGGTGCCAGCTCCACGTGGAAGGGACCCATCTTCAGTGACACCCTGTGGTTTGTTCCTCAGGAACCGAGGCGGGACCACAGAACCTCGTGCCCGCTGGGCAAGATGACGGGGAGATGCGGAAACCGCTGCTTCGCCGCCACGACTCAACGGTGACAGTCAGCTGGAAGGTCGTCGGAAGGCGGGAGCTGGGATGGCGAGAAGGGGCGGCCGCCCACGGAAGGCTGGGGCACTGCTGTTGGGCGCGCAGAGGGCCGCCGGTCCGGGAGGCGGCATGCTGCAGGCCGGTCCCCAGCGCTGCAGGACTGCGTCCCCAGAGAGAAGGGAAACTGTCACCGTGGGTTTCAGGTCATCAGCCCCTGCAGAAGGAGGTGCAGGTCTGGGACCACACTGGCCATGCCACCACCCGACTTGATGCCCGTGGACCCCAGTGACCCCACACAAGCTTGCAGGCCACCAGGACGCTGAGGCTGGACTGGGAGAGTCTTAACTCCACAATGCATCCGTGCCACGCAGGCCACGTATCCGAGTTGCTCTAGCCGCACCTTTCGGAGAGACGGGGCGCCCGCTTCACGGTCGGGTCTTCCGTGCCTGGATTCGAGGGTACAACCTGCAGGTACGGGGGATGGCCCCGCTGCCCACTGCCCATTTTCGAGGCTTTCTTCCATTAGAGAGATGAGAGCGTGCACCTGCCCAGCCACGGACTATCAGATGCCACACTTCATGGGTATCTCAGGTGCAAGACGCCGTGCTGGGTGCATTAAAAAATTAAAAGACACCACACGCCTCCGGCCATCGAAGAATTTGCAGTCTAGTGAGACCCGTGCAAAGAATGCAACTGCATGACGGCTGAGCGTGTCCTTGCTCCTGCCAGAAGCTCCGTGCCGGGCGCTGCGCAGGGAAGAGTCCGGCCTTGGGGGAGTTTCCAGCCAACGGTGTGAATGAACCACGGACAGATTACACCTGAGGCCCAGGGCTAACTTCTCAGTCACAGAAAAGATGGATTGCATGCAGCCAAACAGAAGCCGAAGTCTTGGTCCGACGTGAGGGAAACGGGTGTCAGACTTGGGAGATTCGTTGCTTTGTTGAACAAACAGCTGAGCATCGGGCTGTTGCTCTCCCCAGCAGAGCCGCACGGTGGGCATGCGTGTGGACGGCCAGAGTCCCAGGACAGGGCTCAGCAGGAAGTTTCTATGGGGTCAAACCAACTCTGCACCCAGAGGCCTGTCGCCACCTGCTCTCTCGGTTTTCCGCCTTGCAATCCAGGGCCACTGAGACTGATGACCAGGAGAGAAGGGGCCCAGGAAGTTTGAGGTGTTGCTTTGACATTTTTCAGGAGGAATAAAACGATTACTCACCATGCAGATTGATCACAAAGCGGAGGGACAGGCACAAGTCTCGGTGACTCTTTTTTTTTTTTTTGGTCCCTTTCTTTTCTAACTTTCTTTTGCTGTCACCACTCTTTCAGTTTATTTTTTCCAAGCATTTAATAAAAGTCTTTTGAGAAACAAGCGGGTCAAAGACTGGAAGGAACATATGCCAATACCACTTAGCAAATTTCCCTCGCAGACATCCACTTCCAACACAACCATCTGCTGCTCCGTCAGCCTGAGTATTTATAGCGCTTCCCTTTGTCCTAATTACCCGGCCCTGCTTTTAGTGCCGCGGATGCCAGCTTTGGCCTCCCCCTCTTTGGAAGAAACAAGAGAACGGAGTTAACTTCTAACCATTGTGCACTTTCTTTCCATTTCAGACACTGTGACAAAGCTACTTATGATCTTAGGTTTGCATCATAGCTAATCAGTAATGTGCCGCAGGCCGGGCGGTGGCTCATGCCTGTCATCCTAGCACTCCGGGAGGCCGAGGCGTGAGGATTGCTCCAGGTCAGGAGTTCGAAACCAGCCTGAGCAAGAGCAAGACCCTGTCTCTACTAAAAAAAAAAAAAAAATAGAAAGAGACCGGGTACAGTGGCTCACACCTGTAATCCTAGCACTCTGGGAGGCCGAGGCGGGCGGATTACTCAAGGTCAGGAGTTCGAAACCAGCCTGAGCAAGAGCAAGACCCCATCTCTACTAAAATTAGTAAGAAATTAATTGGCCAACTAAAAATCTATATAGAAAAAATTAGTCGGGCATGCTGGCATATGCCTGTAGTCCCAGCTACTCAGGAGGCTGAGGCAGGAGGATCGCTTGAGCCCAGGAGTCCGAGGTTGCTGTGAGCTAGGCTGACGCCACGGCACTCGAGCCCAGGGCAATAGAGCAAGACTGTCTCAAATAAATAAATAAATAAATAACGTGCCGAATGCTAAGCCTCCGTAGAACAAAAAGCACTTCTCGACTTCTCCCTTCTCATCCTAAGAGACCCTTCTCAGATGGACCCGACACTCAGAGTTCGGTGGAACAACATAAAGGGAGCCACGGCATTCGGTCCTCGTTGGAAAGCGCCGGATTTTGTTCACAACTTAGAAAAGAATAGTATTGACCTAGAAAACCCACAAGACTGAGAACAGGAGACATTATGCTCACAGCGACAAAGGCAATCAGATCTATTCATCCCGGTCTAACCGGAAGGCTTTCTGGTCTCTGAGCAGAAATCAGCCCCCCTCGATTTAGGACCGACCCAGAGACCACGGCTCTTTGCAGAAAAATCTTCTCCGTTCACATCACAACCAGCTGGTGGGTGCAAGACCCTAGACAAGGCTTCTCTCTGCGGGAACCCTGCAGGGCCAGGGCCCACTGTCTGGTCTTCCTCATTTGATCAGAGGGAAACCTGCCAAGTAGCACCCCCAAATACCGTTCACACCATTGCGACCCCCACCGTCCCCCAACCCTAAATCAAACTGGAGCCAGTAGCTCCTTAAGCATTGGGGAAGCACATTTGTACATGCCGCGAGTCTAGGTGGAACTTGCACCACCTCTCTAGTGTTTTAAAGTGACAGGTCTCCCCCGAGAGCAAACAGGAACTCACTCCCCACCCATCGAGGTACCGGAAGGGCCCAGGGCCAGGAGCGCTTGCAAGGTGGCCTTGGATGGGTCCAGTGGTGCCCTGTGGTTGGGGCTCCAGGTGGGGACGTCCACCTGGGGCTGGTGTCCACCTGCTCTGGAGACAGGAGTGCAGGAGGGGAAGCCGCACAGGATCGAGAGTGCAGACAGGGGGGGTCCCAGGGTGCTGGGAGAGGCCCCTGGGGTCAAGGGCACCCACACCTGTGCTTAGAGGACACAGAGATTTGGAAGGGTCTGGAACACCTTTCTCCACCTGGCTCACGTACATAGATTCAGGGAGCAGCTCCCTAAGGGCAAGGGACCAGACAGGTGGTCATGAGGGGGTGCTGGGTGCCCTGGGGGCCATGGAAACCCGTAAGGGGGTGCAGAGGTGAATCCCCAAATTCTGGGGAGACCTGGGGCCCTGCAACCTGATGAGTCCACAACATTTTGCGTTCCAAACCTTGACAACAACCTTTCCTTCTATTCCAGCCATCCTGCTTCGGGAATGTGTGCTCAGCAAAAATGAACATGTCATTTACAACATGCTTTTAAAAAGGAAAGAATCTAAATGTCCAACCCCAGGGGAGGGGATAGTTCAATAAATTATGGCAAGTCATGGCTTATCGAAAGGTGCAAAAAAATATTTTCACATAATTTTTCAGACCACGGGGGGAAAAGCACACAATATGATTTTAAGTGAAAAAAAAAAATAGTATGGTCTGGAATCCAAAGCATGATGGACTTCGAAAAGAAGGCTGGGAGGAACGGTAGCATAAATCTCCCAATAGTGCATGAGTTCTGGTTTATAGTGCTTATAAGGGATTTTTTTTTGTTACGATCTGTACTTTCCAAAGTTTCTGCAACAAATGACATTTATAATTGGAAAACAGGATGTTTAAACTCATTCTGATCGTAATCGCCACTGTCAACGTCATCAAAACTAATAGTCTGTAAAAGCTGAGTTTCTATCACTAAGGAACCTCGAAGTTCATTAGCAAGTTCACACACAAGGGCCGCAGTGTAGATGGGCAGATGTGCAGAACCGTAGGCCACCACATGCTTAGCAACTCACATCACCCTCCCTCTCACATCATCTGGATCAAACCGCCGGTGTGGGCGACCCAGGCAGCTCTATAAAGAAAAAATGCTTATAGATCCCATTCCTGATGTGCATCATTTAAATTGTAGTGTTTCGGAAATAGGGAGCGAAATAAACTTCCCTTCCTGCGGGACTTCCACAATTATAAAGCCAACGTGAATTTACAAATTAACTACAAAGAAAAACTGTAAAAATGAACCAGACAATCTAGTTAGACCTCCACATTTTGTTGGTGACCTTTCTGCATGCCATTAATCCTCTGTTTCTTTCTGGGTCAAATGATAGTAATAATAGTACCGATGTGTGTGTTTTTTTTTTTTTACTTGAAGGTTAAGTGATATGATGTTTGGTGCAGTCATTATTCATCCTTGATCTGGGGAATATCAAATACTGGACGCTGGGAGAGGAAAGATCTCTCAGCCTTTCCGTCTTCCCGATGATGAACCGTGAGTCTTTTTTTTTTTTTTTTTTGAGACAAAGTCTCGCTTTGTTGCCCAGGCTAGAGTGAGTGCCGTGGCGTCAGCCTAGCTCACAGCAACCTCAAACTCCTGGGCTCAAGCCATCCTCCTGCCTCAGCCTCCCGAGTAGCTGCGACTATAGGCATGTGCCACCATGCCCGGCTCATTTTTTCTATATATATTGGTTGGCCAATTAATTTCTTTCTACTTTTAGTAGAGACGGGGTCTGGCTCTTGCTCAGGCTGGTTTCGAACTCCTGACCTTGAGCAATCCGCCTGCCTTGGCCTCCCAGAGTGCTAGGATGACAGGCGTGAGCCACCGCGCCCGGCCGAACCATGAGTCTTAATCACTACCCTGGCAGGAGGAAACCTCAGAATTCTAAGCACGGTTCCATCTTTAATCAAAATGCAATTCTGTGTCCCGAGTGGAAACTCAAGCCCTTTTCCTTCTTCAATCCGGCGTTGATGTTGTCCTACTTTGGCACGGTTTGGAATCTGTAGTTTTAGCTTTTTTTTTTTTTTTTTTTTTTCTGCTCTCTGTACAGAAGTTCCCACAGAGACTGCAAATTGTCATTGTTCGGGTAATATCTGGGGCGGAAATAGGAGGAATGGGAGTAAGCAACTCTGCATAAATCTTCTAGGAGCTTCCTACAGGAGCTAAGAACGTGGTGTGGCTGACGCTGGGAACTTCAGAGAATTGAGTGTCACTAAATCCATCAGGCATATATTTTATGCAAAGGCTTTCGCTCAGTTTTATGGAGGACAAAACGAAAAGGAGTTCTTGGATCCCGAAATGTTTTTCCAGCATTTTTAAAAAGTGTGCAAACCCATGCAAACACAAGAAAAAAAGATAAGAAAAACATTGGAGGTGGGGAAAGAAAGGAAAAAAAAAAAGGTATGAGTTAAGGAAATTCAAAGGGGGACGGGAACAGGAAAAAAAAAAAAAACACCCAAAAATGGAAAGAATGCATAGCCTTTTGGATTTGGGGTGTTTAAAAGTGTTTTTCAAGCTGAGTCTTCGATTTGATATCGACACAAACTTTTGCATTCATTCAAGCAGGAATTATTAGCTTCCCGATCCCTTCCTCTGGGATGTCGAGAGAATAAGTCATTTGCGCAAAATCAGCCCCCCCAACCCCTCACGCGCGTGCGCACGAGCCCCTGCAGGGGAGTGAGACGTGGAGCCGGATGTCTCAACTTCTCATCTGCTTCTCTGCAACAAGGGTCTGGTTTGCAAGGAAAGAGAGAAAGGACTTTCTGGAAGTCTCTGGGGGCTGCGCGTGAGCCCGTGTACGTTTTTATAATCTGCGGCTGGCTGGGACATGCGGGTTAATGCCGTGTGATAGATTTCTTCCTGGGCTTATCAAAATCCTTGGGTCCTTACAAATAAGCACATGCTAATTTGCTTCCTGCATTCCATCTGCTCTGCATCAACCCCTTGCAACGTTCCCGGAGATTTGGCTTAAAGTCCACAGATCAGCAGTTTCTTTGTGCGTGCATCCCCGTGTTTGTTCAACAGATATTTATCGGGTTTCTAACATACGCCAGACACTGCGCTGTGTCCCGGGTATACAACGAGGAAGCAAGACGGATTCACTCCCCATTGTGGCTTAATGGGACTGAGAGGCCAGAGAGACGGTGGGGAGGGTGTCGGGGGGGGGGGGGTGCTCTTCCTAAGCCAGCTTCTTCCCTTCTTACCGTTGCCCCTGTTTTCCTGCCGGGGTGGAGGTCTCCCCAGCACAGCGCCCCCACTGCCTCCCACCTTCCTTAGGAAGAACCTGCAGTAGCTTTCTGATGGGCTGACGCCGTTGCCCCTCTGATGGGGACAGGACAGAGCTGTTTGCAGCAGCAGGTTAGCGGGTCGGACCCCTCCTCGCCCCTGCATCTGGACCCAGGAGCTCTTGCGCCCTCCGGCTGGACGTGGCCGAGAGACCGAGTACCCTACACCGTCACCTAAATGTTGTCCCACTCGGGAGTTTCACACAAGCACGCAAAAGTCGTCTTCTTGTCCTACATATATCGAATGCTCTCTAATACCGTGTTTCCCCGAAAACAAGACCTACCCATAAAATAAGCCCCAGCAGGATTTCTAAGCATGTGCGCAATAGAAGCCCCACCCCGAAAATAAGCCCTAGTGACGGGCGTGGCTGCGCAGCGCGTCTGCACAACCCATGCGTGTCGTCGCGGAGCGGGAAAGAAGACGAGCAGCCCTTCTCATCTGCCCCGTGAGAGCTCTGTGGCTCGACAGGAGAGATCGGGGCCAGTGGTTCTAAAGGAAATAGAGTCGCAAGAAATTCGGGATGGGATTCGGGGTTTGGAGAGTGATGATGATGTTCCAGAAGAAGACGACTTCACTCTATTTGAATCGATGTCGATGGTTGTACCGTACTTAAAAAAAATTAACACATCCCCTGAAAATAAGCCCTAGGGCGTCTTCTTAAGGAAAAATAAATAGAAGACCCTGTCTTATTTTCGAGGAAACACGGTAGTATAACGATGTTCACACTGTACTTTCGCCTCTTCCTTTTCTCCACTCTCTTGGGTGTACCAAGGCCGCGGAGGCAAAAGACTAACTCCTTTCCCCCAGTGTCCCAAAGATGTCCAGGGCTGCATGTGGTGAGGAGTCACAGCTCGAGGACCTGCGGTGAATCCTTCTGGTGGCCAGAGGTGAGCAAGAGTGTCCAGGGATGCCTTGTCTTCAAGGACGAGACCTGGGGCACACTGGTTTGGTGCCAGGATGATCATGCAGGCTTAGAAGAGAAAATAAATGTGAGTATTCGTGTTATCCACTGGAGCCATAATTCATGCAAAAACTTTAATAAATACCTCCCAGGTGTCAAGCACTACGCCAGGTGCCGGGAACACAAAGAATAATCAGATACAAACCTTATTCCTGGGCTTACCAAAATCCTTCGGTCCTCGGCCGGGCTCGGCGGCTCACGTCTGTGATCCCAGCACTCTGGGAGGCCGAGGCCGGAGGATTGCTTGAGCTCAGGAGTTCGAGACCAGCCTGAGCAAGAGCGAGACCCCGTCTCTACTAAGAATGCAAAAGAAATTAGCTGGACAACTAAAAATAGAAAATAATTTCCACAGACCCATTTGATTTTGAAAAATAAAATAAAATAAAGCGCAAAAAAAAAATATCCTTCGGTCCTTATAAATAAGCGCATGCTAATTTGCTTCTTGTGTTGCATCTGCTTTGTATCAACCACTTGCAAAGATGTCCATCGGGGCAAAGCGATTAAATACTTAAAGAATTCTTTCTATTGAATTGCTGTGAAACTACTTAACCTGTTGCAAGCACAAGGCGTCAACCCTAACCCTAACCCTAACCCTAACCTAACCCTAACTGGGGCAAACGATGACAAGGTCCCTGGACAGAGGTGACAGATGCATTGCAGCCAGGTGCAGGGTTGGGACCCAGTGGGCAGGGAAGGAGCCCGGAACTGGACACACCAGGGGCAGAAGCCTCTCACTCCTAGGCAGCTGCAGGCTGCCAGCAGAGAGCAAGAGGGGCAGGTGAGTGGCAGGAGGACAGTGTCAGAGCACAGGCGACCCTCTTCTCGGGACTTCCAGAGCTCATGGGGGAAGGAAGCTAGAGGCAGAACTATTCCTACTTTTGAGGGCATTGAGAGAACCACAGGTGCCTGGAAAGCAGAGTGACGAATGCCCCTTTCTTGGAAACCTCAATGGCAAATCACAAAGAGCACGAGTAAAACGAAACGAGTATTTCCACCGAATCAGCCCTCAAACAACACTGTCCTTGCTTATTTCATGATATAAAAGCTATCACGTACCAAGGATATATGCAGAAGAAAAAGAAAAACTTTATTTAAAAAAAAAAAAAAGCTATCGCCACACCTCGGGTTAAGTAACCATAAATGGGAAGCCGTTGAGGTTTTTTGGAGGGCAAGAGAGAGTAGATTTCTTGGTTAGTCAAAATTAGGTGTGGTCACACGTAACAGAAAACCACAAAGTAACAGTTGCTCAAGCAAGGTGGAGTTTTACTTCTCTGTCACGAAACTCTGCAGACGGGCAAGACAGCCTGGTGGTCGCTAAGGACTCATCTTCCGATCTTTCCACTCTGACATTTTCAGTGCATGGATGGCTTTCATTTCCAAGGCCACCTCATGGTCTCCAAAATAGCTGCTGGGGCTCCAGCTATCACATCTTCAAGGAAGGAAAGAGAAAGAAGAAAAGCAGAAATGCAAAAGCAGACTCTTGCTAGCAGTCTATGCCTTTCAAGAAAACTTCCTGGACCTACACTCAGCATTTTCATCTCCTTCTGATTGGCCACCGTTTGGTCACGTGGCTATGCAAAATTGCACGAAAGGCCAAGGCGAAGACACAAACTTGGTCTTTTAAGAAGGGAGAATGGATGCATATTGGGTAATAACTTGTAGTCTCTGCTACAAAAATCTTCTTTCCTCTTCTCCCTTGTCCTTCTGTCTTCAGACTCTAGGCCTGTTGCACGGCCCTCCAACTTCCTAATCCCACCCCACGCGTGGGCGAAATAACTTCCAATACTGTTCTAATGCTCTAATGGAATATCTATGGGGGCAGGATGAGATTAAATAGGTAGATATAAATAGATACCTCGATTTATTATGAGGAATATCGAATATTGCTCACAGGATCACAGAAGCTGAGAAGTCCGATAATAATCGCCCATCTACGACCTGGAGACCCAGGAAAGTGGTGTGATTCAGTCCAAGTCCGAACGCCTTGGAACCGGGAGAGCCAAGCCGTGAGGCAGGGAAAAGGGGCGGATTCCCGCCTCCGCCTTTCCAGGCCCTCAGAGGATTGGACGAGGCCACCGACATGGGGAGGGGAATCTGCCTTACTCACTTCCCCCAGTTAAATGCCAATTGCATCCTGGAAACATTCTCACAGACACACCCACCAGCGATGTTTTTTGTTGTTGTTGTTGTTGTTGTTTGGGTTTTTTTGAGACAGAGTCTCGCTCTGTTGCCCAGGCTAGAGTGAGTGCCGTGGCGTCAGCCTCGCTCACAGCAACCTCACACTCCTGGGCTCAAGCGATCCTCCTGCCTCAGCCTCCTGAGTAGCTGGGACTACAGGCAGCCACCACTGTGCCCAGCTAATTTTTTTCTATTTTTTAGTTGTCCAATTAATTTCTTCCTGTTTTTAGTAGAGACGGGGTCTCGCTCTTGCTCAGGCTGGTCTCGAACTCCTGAGCTCAAGCGATCCTCTCGCCTCAACCTCCCAGAGTGCTGGGATGACAGGCGTGAGCCACCGTGCCTGGCCCACAAGCGATGTTTGATCTGGGCACCCTGTAGCCCAGTCGGGTTGACACATACAATGAGCCATCACACCCCCTCTGACAGAGGTCACATCCCCTCCCCAGAGCAAGACAGGCCCTGGACGCTCAGGTTTGCGTGAGATGTAACCGACACAGGTCAGGCACACACTCTTCACGGAGTCGATGCCGGGCACTGTCACGTTCCTCGTTCTCAGGGCCACAGCCAACACATCGTGAGAGCGTCCAGCTCACCAGGTGTTGCACTGCTCTGGGGAGGTGGTGTCTTATCCATCATTTTTCTTACCATATAGTGGCCGCCTAAGAAGGCAGGTGTCGGGAATGCTTGGGGACGTTTTCCTTCTTCTTTTCTTCCGGTCTCACTTTCTCTCTTCCTTACAAGCAGAGGAGGATGGGACTGAATGGGGGTAGACTACCCACTTCCACTTTCAACCTGGTCTTGTCTTGTCATTTCTTTCCTTTTCTTTTCCTTTTCGTTTTGTTTTTTTTGAGACAGAGTCTCACTCTGTTGCCCAGGCTAGAGTGAGTGCCGTGGCGTCAGCCTAGCTCACAGCAACCTCCAACTCCTGGGCTCAGGTGATGCTCCTGCCTCAGCCTCCCTAGTAGCTTGAATTACAGGCATGCGCCACCACGCCCAGCTAATTTTTTCTATATATTTTTAGTTGGCCAATTAATTTCTTTCTATTTTTAGTAGAGACGGGGTCTCGCTCTTGCTCAGGCTGGTCTCGAACTCCTGACTTTGAGCGATCCACCCGCCTGGGTCTCCCAGAGTGCCAGGATGACAGGTGCGAGCCACCACGCCAGGTCTGGTCTTAATATTTTAACAGAGGCGTTGGTACCTGGGCAGTAACCAGAGCGCAAAGCAAACTTGCAAACAGTTGAAATGAATGAACTTGAACAGTTGCAATGAAACTGACGTCTTCATTTCCCCTGGGGGGTCCCTCTGCCACCTCCTCGCTCCTGGTGCAGAGGGCTGGTGGATTTGCGGCGTGTGGTGGAGACATTGTTTAGCAGAGGCTTCCTTCTTCTCTCATCCCCCTGTGCCTGGCTCATGGTGAGACATCTGGGTCAGAGACTAGGGGTTGCACTTAGCCGGAAGCGAAGGTGTGGACACAGCTGTTTCATGTGGGACACCAGGTGGGGTGTAGGAACCTCCCAGCCTCTCCTCTCCCAGGGATCCAATCCGGTTAGAAGCAGAAATCCAATTCTACCTGAATGACTACCATGATAACATTTCCCTGCTCGAAATTATTCGAGCTTCAGGCAAAATAGGGTTGCTGACACCTTTTCCTGTGACTTTCTGAAAATTACATCTTTCTGCAAGCGAACTGGCTGCTGTTTCAAACTGTCGAATCCTCCACAGGAATAATTAGAAATAATTATTTGGTAGTTTCTTGTTATTCCAAGTAGTAATGGGACAGACTTAAGTAAGAGAAAAAAATATATAAAAGAAAGAAGAAAGAGCAGAGGGGGAAAGTATGGGTGATTACAGATGGGGCTATCTGGGGAGCCTCAGCTCAGGCTTTTTGTTAAGAGATCTATTTATTAATAATCTGAGCCTTCTTAGAAAAGAAAATGGGCAGGGATTGTGTTTTTTAACTTACGTTGTAGGAAAAAGCACACACTGCAGAAATCAGTCACACTTGGAATGATCTATATACTCATAATTCCGAGGTTATGTTTTATCATTATTAGAAAGAAAATGAATAAGAGCCTGAAGACCACAGAGAAGGATGTCTCATGCTCACAGGTGAAGGTCTTTAAAGCCAAAATGTTTCAAAGCAGCCATTCTTATCGAACACCTTCTGCAAGATTGGGAGGCAGACTTCAGCCTTCAGAAACATGTCTGTGTTAGGTTTCTCTTTGAGGGCTGTCAAATTCTCCCACCGACACCCCCTCCATAAAAACCCCCAGAAGATTTTCGGGCTTACCCTAAGCGGATGTGGAGTCCCCTGTCTCGGTCCTTGGATGCCACAGGCCCATTTTCACAAGGGAAATCTTCCCCTTTGTGGAAGAACAAGGAGCCTGGCAAGGTGAACAGAACCCAGCACTGGGAGGCAGGAAATCCACGTTCTAACATCGGCCAACTACCTACACCTTTACCCCCACGGTCTCTATAACAAGAGGAAATTGGAACAGATGATCTCCAGCTCCGTGACTGAGTCTGCGCTCTCCTGTCTGAAATTCTGCCATAAAAAAATCTTTTTTCTTTATATTTTAGCGTATTATGGGGGTACAAGTGTTAAGGTTACATATATTGCCTTTGCCGCCCTCCCCCCTCGAGTAAGAGCTTCAAGCGTGACCATCCCCCAAACGTTGAGCCATAAAAAATCTTATGCCTTAAGGTTTCTCACCTTCCTTTCCAGTTTAAATGTAAATGCTCACGAAGGGGTAGCGTTTGAATGCATTTTTAATAATTTACATGTTGGCGCGAACATGTAAATTATTTTTAATAATTATTTTTTAGTAATTTACATGTTGGTGTTTTGAGAATTGTGATTGATGAAGCTGTGCGTAAAGACTTCATTTCAGCCTCATCATTAACAATGCAGAAAAGTTTACAAAAGGATAGCTGATTGGGTGTTTTTTTTTTTTTATCTTTGACAAAGTGAGGATTCTCTTTCAAACCATCAGATGGTTTGCATAGCTCTTTGCTGCCTAATTGCTTCAGAAATGCTGAAGCATAATTACCGACTCTTCCGTGTTTTCTCTGATTTTCCTCTTGGTGCCTGTGTAGATTGATTTCAAAGTGAGCCTTTGAACGTTAATCTCTTCCACCAAGCCGCAGTTAGGAAACCAGATTATGGCCTGGGCTGCCAAAATCACAGCTGTTTTTTTTTTTTTTTTTTTTTAAGTGCCACAAGTTGCTACATACTGTACTTTTTAATGGAAAATCCCCACATTTGAGCTCTTGTTATATTTTCTGTGTGCTATCTTGAAACTGCTCGTGGATAGGAGCCATCTGGATTTTTCTGTGGTCTTCTCAAGTTTCAAAATAGTGATAACTTAGAGGGTGTTTTGCAGAGTTTCCATCAGTCAAGGGCAAACAGTTCTGAAGATCTTGTGTTATTAGGGCAGACAGAAACCTTGTCGGCTGTCCGCCAATAGATCCCTGCTGTTTGCCTTTTTAACTCACACCCCTGAAGTTCCTGTCCCTGTCCCTAGTTCACTGATTTTTTAAATATCTTCCCCCTCGCCTATTTGAAATGCTTAGCCCGGGATAGTGAAGCCTTAGGAGCTCCTGATTTCTTGCTTCTGTGGTCACTAAAAATTAAGACACATTTGTTGAGCATATGTCCACCCAGGGAAGAAAGACATAATCCTAGAACAGGCTGTCTGAAAAAGATGCCTGACCTCTCTGCAGCGTGGTTAGGGAAACACGTACTGGCTTTGGAATTAAATTTATAATCCTTAATTGCCAGACTGCTTCGGGCAAATCTCATTTCCTCTTTGAGCCCCATTCGACATTTGCAAAACAGTGATGCAAATATTTACCTTGCAGGTGCATTGCTCAGCAGGTCCAGTCCAAAGTGCACACAAAGAAACAAAACCAAATAACATCTTTAAATTGCCCCTCTGTTGCTGGATACTTCAGTTGTTTTTTGGCGCATAGGCTATTATACATAATAACGTTAGATTAAACTATCTCGTGGCAGATGTTCTTCTATGCAAAGGCACTGGGGTCACCTTAGGTCCTGTCTGCCCAGGGCCCCTCAGAGTTTCACCTTCTACAGTAACTGCCGTGTTTCCGCAAGGGTCTTCTGTTTATTTTTCCTCAAGAAGACACCCTAGGGCTTATTTTCAGGGGATGTGTTATTTTTTTTAAGTATGGTACAACCATCTACATTGATTCGAATAGAGTGAAGTCGTCCTCTTCTGGAACATCATCCTCACTCTCCAAACCCCGAATCCCATCCTGAATGTCTTGCGACTCTGTTTCCCTTTAGAACCATCAGCCCCAATCTCTCACGTGGAGCAACAGAGCTCTCACGGGGCAGATGAGAAGGGCTGCTCGTCTTCTTTCCTGCTCCGAGACGACACGCACGGGTTGTGCAGACGCGCTGCGCAGCCACGCCCGTCACTAGGGCTTATTTTCGGGGTGGGGCTTCTATGGCGCACATGCTTAGACATCCTGCCAGGGCTTATTTTATGGGGAGGTCTTATTTTCGGGGAAACACGGTAGCAGTTACTGTAGTCACAGCATGCAGGGAGGAGGGGAGAGGAATGAGTAAACATATCAGGACACATTCCAGTTGCATGAAAAGTGTTGCATGGAGTTTTTTATGGAACATGGAGCCTTCACGCCGTGGCTTTTGTGACTAAGGTCCACTACCTACAGGACATCTTTGCTCTTGTGGTCCTCCACTGCAGAACAAGGACATGACTTTAACAGCAACACCAGACCACAGACCTTTTATTTAATGATAGTCTGCGGCTGTTTTCTTATTGGTCCTAGCGGCCCTCTCTGTGTCTAGTCACGCAGACCTGCCGTCTGTCCCTTTCAAAGGGGTTACGTAGGACGAGTGACCCCGTGCACAGGGGCCCGTAGGATGTAGATGGAAGAAGATGCAGGTGATCCCAGAGAGCGAGAGAGCTGATTGGAGCCAACAAACCAACAGTACAAAGGAAAACCCTAGCTCCAATTAACTCCAGGAAAAATGAAAAGTTGTGCAGAGGAAGAAAGGGCATCAGAGATACTGCTTGTCTTAGCAAGAGTGGCATTTACACCATCACGATAAGTTAAACACCAAATCTAAACAAAAGTATTGTGTAAGACAGGAGACTGGAAAGTGTGTGTGTGTGTGTGTGTGTGTGTGTGTGTGTGTGTGTGTGTGTAGAGAAAGAGAGAGGGAGAATACTAAATACTAAAGTTTCCAGAGTAATATATCAATAAAGCCAAATCTGAAAAAAAAATCTAGAAGAAGCAATATAAGTATTTTACTAGAAATATAAAACCAATTCCAAAAGAAACAGCCAAAAAGCGTTGAAAAGTCTAAGGAGTAGAATAGTCTTTATTTGCATGTATAACTTGAATAAAAATTAAGATGACAAGGGCAAAAAAGTCATCAAAGGAAGAAACATTAATTACAGTACCTCTCAAACAAACATCCTTTAAAAAAATTGTTTCTTTAAAAATTAAGTTGTGTTTTATTTCTGTGACATGAATTTCCTTCCCCTGCTAAAAATAAAAGTCCTTTCTCTCTCTCCATAGAAAAATAAGTACCTAGCCCTAAGATATAACACAACTAAGTCAAAGTTTAATAAACTGAGATGCAGGCTGAGAGTTTTGGTTTCTTTGTTGAGGTATAATTTACATAGAATAAAATGCATTCATTTAAATGACATTTTCCATTTGCATCTGTGCAAGCTCTACTGCAATCAGGATATAGATAACGGCGGCCAGGCGCGGTGGCTCATGACCGTAAGCCTAGCACTCTGGGAGGCCAAGGCATGAGGATCGCTCAAGGTCAGGAGTTTAAAACCAGCCTGAGCAAGAGCGAGACCCCCGTCTCTACTATAAATAGAAAGAAATTAATTGGCCAACTAATATATAGAGAAAAAATTAGCCAGACATGGTGGCACATGCCTGTAGTCCCAGCTACTTGGGAGGCTGAGGCAGCAGGATGGCTTGAGCCCAGGAGTCTGAGGTTGCTGTGAGCTAGGCTGACGCCACGGCACTCACTCTAGCCTGGGCAACAAAGCGAGACTCTGTCTCAAAAAAAAAGATATAGGTAACAGGGCATTTCCACCTTCCTGAAAAGTTCCTTTCGCCCCATCTCAGACCAACCCTACTCACAGCCTCTGGCAACCCTGCCCTGATTTCTGTTTCTTTAGATCACATTTGTGTTTTCTAGAGTTTCTTATAGAATGAGATGAAGCACACAGTATTGTGTCTGGCTTCTTTCCAATATACTTGAGTCCCCTCCGTGTTGCTGTGTGTTGCTCCTTTTATTACTGACAAATGTCTAGCATATGACTAAACCATAATTTGTTTATCTAAGATAGAAGTTTTCGGCAAAACTTGGGAGAGAGTTAATTTTTTTTTCCTTTTTTTTTTTTTTTCAAATCTTCAAGTCTCTTGATTACGAGCTCTTCCTCCCTACCAGGCAAGCTCCCTCCACGGTCAATTATCCAAAAGAGAACAAGGAACTGACCGAGGAGTCGGCTGCTCCTGGGTAACCCAGCTCTGGTTGCTTAGCAACAAGCAGAGTAACCGTATTAGTTTAGTGGATTCGGAACAAAAAGGTAATCATCTTTTATCCCCAGAGAGATGGGAGATGATGATGTTATTCCAAGTGAAGTGGGGGGGGGGGGACCAAAAACCATAAAGATGGGAAGAAAACACTTCTAGCAAATAAAGACACCGTGATTTGATGCCTGCCATCTGTAGTCCACCAAGTGTTCTGTTCAAGACCCAGGGATCCTTATCTAGACGAAAGAAACGCCACCACGGTGTTAGGCACCGCTGTGCAGAGCTCTTTTTCAATGCACAAATAAGCGACGCCCAAAATTAATAACTCACGCCAGAAAAAATAAAGAGAAACACGCTAAACCTTTGTTGGCATTAATTCTGCAAGAGATGGGATGCACAAGAAATGTGTTCCCATCTGCATGCCCCTTCCGAAGGGAAGACAAGAATTCCAAATAGATGTTCCTCTCCCGCTCACACCGTCTTGGGTCTTCGCCTTCTGTAGCGAAGGTGATTGATGTATATCTGCTCACCTGATTCCCTCATCCCATAAGGAATGGCATGCATTCTGCACATTTTGCAGGCGACACGTTGCTGACAGAAGGTTTCTTCTGTTAACTTTGTCAAGAGTTGTGCCAACCTGGGCACCCCACTTCCTTTACGTGGGGGGGGCACCTCCCTCCCAGCACCCAGCACCCAGCACCCAGCACCCAGCACCCAGCACCGTAACCCAGCAGCCAGAGCTCTGCCTAGAATCGGGGATTGAATGAGCACACCCACTCCCAAGCATTTACTGCAATGTGCTTAATAATCAATCAGAGATCGATTTCACTTAGCTTTACAGGGTTGAATGGGAGGCAAAAACCCTTCACCATCACTTTGCAGCTAAAGGGGCTGTCCTTTCTCCAGTTCCCTCCTGACAACAGATTTCTTGGTTTAAATCATGCCCCTAAGAGGATGGATAAGAAGTGGCCCGTGCTCGTGCCATTTTCTGTCCGTGCCTGGGTGTCTGGTAAAAGACAGTTTTGCAGTTCCATTTACGGGAGGGGCAAAGTTGGCTGCCAAATAATTGGGTTTAAGTCCGGGCCTGGTGGCTCACGCCTGTAATCCTAGCACTCTGGGAGGCCAAGGTGGGAGGATCGCTCAAGGTCAGGAGTTCGAAACCAGCCTGAGCAAGAGCGAGACTCCTTCTCTACTAAAAAAATAGATAGAAATTAATTGGCCAACTAAAAACATATAGAAAAAATTAGCCAGGCACGGTGGCGCATGTCTGTAGTCCCAGCTACTCAGGAGGCTGAGGCAGGAGGATCGCTTGAGTCCAGGAGTCTGAGGTTGCTGTGAGCTAGGCTGACGCCACGGCACTCTAGCCCGGACAACAGGGTGAGACTCTATCACCAAAAAAAATAATAATAATAATTGGGTTTATATCTCCCCTGTCCCCCCCACCTTTTCTCAGGATTGTGAAGATCTGTTCTCCCCATAAATGTGTTTAATTGCAGCCTTCAAAAGAAAAGAGTTAGAGGAACAGATCTTTCAGAGCGCCTATTTTTTTTTTAAGTCTAATTAAGAACATTGTGGTCTTTTCTGGTTTTGAACTGCAAAAGACACCCTCTTGGGTTCTGAATCGTGTGTGCTGTGAGCAGCGTGCACCAAGACAGAGAAACAGGAAGGTGGGCTCCGCCAAACAGCCTGCAAAGCCAAAACACATCCTGGGGCCTCACGCAATTAATGAAAATCTTACCGCTACCCGGTGCCTGGCGAACGCAGCTGCTACCGTGGAACTGGGGTGCAACCACCTCTGACTTACTAAGTGGCTGCGATGTGTTACTCTCTCGCTTGTGATATTTTGCGGCTGTGGTTTCTGCTCAGGGGAGATTTATCAGTTAAAAGAATAGACCTGAAAAGTGTGGCTTTGGACATTAACAGACTCTGGTTCGCAGCTGCCACGCTTACAGAAGTTCACCGAAATTGATTTCCCCTTTGAGTTAAAAAGCTTAAGGTCCCCAAAGAATGTGTCCATGTCTGTATGTTCCAAAATAGACAAAAGAAGAGCCAAATCTATTACTGCTTAATTTGTTTTGCTTTGTTTTGTTTTGAGACAGAGTCTCACTCTGTTGCCCGGGCTAGAGTGAGTGCCGTGGCGTCAGCCTCGCTCACAGCAACCTCAAACTCCTGGGCTCAAGCAATCCTGCTGCCTCAGCCTCCCAAGTAGCTGGGACTACAGGCATGCGCCACCACGCCCGGCTGATTTTTTCTCTATATTTTTAGTTTCTCTATATTTTTAGTTTAATTTCTTTCTATTTTTAGTAGAGACGGGGGTCTCGCTCTCGCTCAGGCTGCTCTCGAACTCCTGATCTTGAGCGATCCTCCCGCCTCGGCCTCCTAGAGTGCTAGGACGACAGGCGTGAGCCACCGAGCCCTGCCTCGAATCACATTTCCCGTGTAGAGCCAGCTCAAAGGAGTGGCATCTGAGGTCAACAAATAACCAGAACGGTGACAATTGCACTTCACAGGCCATGCAGACGGGTCCCCAAGGCTATCTCAGCACCCCTCAACACTCTACAGGCCCTCCGAGAGGCAGGAACCAGAGTAAGATGAATGGCGAAGACCTTGCCTGGACTGGAGATCTTAGGATGCTGAAGGGCAGTGAGACTTCGGGGCCTCGAGCCCTCCGCCAACGCGCCCGGGCCCCCCGAGGAGTGGCAGGTGCGTGGCCACGTGACGGAAGATTGCAACTTAGAGACAGAGTGAGCCTCCGTGATAAAATCTAGGCTGCGGCGTTGTAAAACGCTCCCAATCATCTTGACAAACGTCACTGGGTGTGACTGATCGACAGGGAATCATAGAAAACAGAGAGAAAGTTCTAGCAGCAGGAATGAGTTGTAGTCTTGCCCTTGAGAAACCTCACTCCTGTTCTGGGGTAGCAGCAGGTCGTTAGGGAATAGCAGAGTTTGATTGCTGCGGACGAGGGAAGTGTGACATACGAATAAAGTGGAGAAAATGCCATAAGCCACCAACCCCGGAACTCAATGCTCCGGAGAGTGTTTGTTATATCGATGCCGGTTTTGCTTCATGCTGACTATATAGCGGATCTAATCGAGTTGGCAGGACGGTGGCGGATGCTCTGTTGATTCGTGTATTGGCTTAAGAAATATTTATTGAAAGCATATTACATCAGGCATTGTTGTAAACTCTGGATATAACTAAATGGAAAATCCCCGATCTCGTGGAGTTTGCAAAGTAACTATAAAGTCTTTCCGACCTTCTTTTTTTTTTTTTTTAGACACCTGTACTTCTCAGTTCTACTTTCTGACCTTTGAATACTTTTATTTTAGTCTATCAAGGGAGGCCTGGGGTAAAACGAAGTCCAGCACAGATGTGGTACATCAGGTCGTATCCTGCAGACTGATGGAATTAATGCAGTTTTTTCTTTTTTTTGAGACAGAGTCTCACTCTGTTGCCCGGGCTAGAGTGCCGTGGCGTCAGCCTCACTCACAGCAACCTCAAACTCCTGGGCTCAAGCGATCCTCCTGTCTCAGCCTTCTGAATAGCTGGGACTACAGGCATGAGCCACGATGCCCTGTTAATTTTTTTTTATATATATATTTTTAGCTGTCCAATTAATTTCTTTCTATTTTTAGTAGAGATGGGGTCTCGCTCTTGCTCAGGCTGGTCTCGAACTCCTGAGCTCAAACGATCCACTCGCCTCGGCCTCCCAGAGTGCTGGGATGACAGGCATGAGCCACCGCGCCCAGCCTGCAGTTCTTAAAATACACCTGGAGCTCCATGGACGGCTACACATCTGTTTCTTGGTAAATGAGAAATCAAGTTACAATTCTGTTTATACAATGTGATCTCATTTGGCTAAAACATACATGCCTAGGGAAAAAAAGCACCAAAAGGCTGCATGCTTAAATTTTAAAAGCCACCGTGGGACGATGAGGGCATTTCGTGTTCCTCTGTAGGTTGCTCTGTGTTCCCCAAGTTTAATGCACTGAATGTGTTTTGCTTGTGTAACCAGGAAGCACTCTAACAATGACACATTTTTTGCTTATACATTTTAAAATGACATTTGACATTTGTAAATAATTTCGAGATTATCAATTATTCCTTGCTATTTCTCTCAAATACTGGATAAGTAAGACTACTCTAATTTACTGGTTCACGCACTAGAAACATAGAGTTAGAATTTCTAGTCCTAAAGATATGAGGCCATGTACTTTCTTCATTTGTTTATAGTTTTCTTTTTTTTTTTTGAGACAGAGTCTCGCTTTGTTGCCCAGGCTAGAGTGAGTGCCGTGGCGTCAGCCTAGCTCACAGCAACCTCAAACTCCTGGGCTCAAGCGATCCTCCTGCCTCAGCCTCCCTAAGTAGCTGGGACTACAGGCATGCGCCACCATGCCCCGCTAATTTTTTCTATATATATTAGTTGGCCAATTAATTTCTTTCTATTTATAGTAGAGACGGGGTCTCGCTCTTGCTCAGGCTGGTTTCGAACTCCTGACCTCGAGCAATCCACCCGCCTCGACCTCCCAGAGTGCTGGGATTACAGGCGTGAGCCACCGCGCCCGGCCTGTCTACAGTTTTCTTATAGTAGGGGCTGGAATCGTAGTAAACGAGAGCTAATTTTGGACCAGTTCTTAACCAAGGTATGTGCTTTAGGATATATTAGCCTCTTAATCTGAAAAATAATAAAGTCCCTTTTAGTTATAATATTCTATGATAGTTAGATATTTTTTTAAAGAATACATGTTTTTATATGTATGTGCAAATATATACACACACGCACATACAACACATGCACCTAAAAAGCTGTACATCTGTAACAGGGCCAGGTGGGGTTAGGACTGGGACTAGAATCTTCCCTCTTGAACTTTCTATACCTGTCGAATGACTCTTTCTGTCGATCCATCTCCATGCCGTCTCTCTCCCCCTTGCAGGAGCTGGCTCTCTGGCCGGCCGGGCAGGTGCAGGTGCGTGTCGTCAGAGGTGAGCTGCTGCTGGCAGCAGCTGTGGCCAAAATCCCCGTTCTGGGTGGACCGCGGAGCACGGAGCAACTCGGGTCTTGTTGTGAGACCAAGGCAAGCGCAGCCCTGCAATCCATCCCATCTCGCCCCCAGGGCCACGGGCGGTTCTCAGTTCTGCCGTTTCCAGGGCGAGAGGGGCTTTGGGCCATTTAGTAGACACCGGAGACCCGTAAAACACGGAGCCGTGACGAGGCTGCATTTTCTAGCTAACGAAACGGCGCACGGTGCCAAAGGACAGGGAAGGCTTTCTCAGCAGGGTTTGCACAGTCAAAGGAGTAGGGTGAAAGACCACGACTTCAGGAAGCACAGCTGGAAGAATTTGACATTCTAATAGAAACAGTCGTCCATCCAGAGCCTAATTTATTTCAGAAACAAAACAAAACAAAACAAAAAGACCACACTAGGTGGTGATCTCCTATCATGTAGGTGAAACAGTGACCAGGTTAGGTGGTCTCAGTGACTTTTTCATTCCTCATTCATTGATTCATGCATTCCTTTATTTGCTCGTTCTTCAAAGATTTACCAAGTCGCCGGTCCTAGAGGCTACACTAGGTGCTGGGTCACTGCTTCTGTCTGGCCAGAGGAAGTGTGTTAGGTGTGGCCAGTCCACGAGGACAGATGCCACAGATCTGCTGGGACTGTTCTCTGGGTAGCAGCTGATGGAACAAGGACTCATCAAACTCCTGCCCCCAGATATATTGTTTTGTGAATTAAAGCAATAATAGATGAAACTAAATTTCTGTCTTTTCTACATCACAAATGACTGAAGGATCTCTAAGCAATAACCTCCCCTAACTCAATGAGCATAAGAGGACACAGGATCTGATGAGGGATTCAAAGCTAATATAGATTCTGCACATGCTAAGTGCTCTTCTACACGTTTTACATACATGAACTCATTTGATCCTCCCAACCGCACTATAGAGGAGACACTAGTATCATATTCGTTTCATAGAAATAAAAACAGATGAGAGGAGATAATTTTCCATCTATCGGAGGAATTACTTAATCCTCTTATATTGGCGAATTGCCATTACACGCTATTCCGTCAGAA
This sequence comes from Mirza zaza, assembly GCA_008750895.1. NCBI lineage: Eukaryota > Metazoa > Chordata > Mammalia > Primates > Cheirogaleidae > Mirza > Mirza zaza. The sequence goes on from VSMD01128712.1 coordinate 118,440, forward strand.
AACAGCACCACCTGAAAGAGAATGACTTTTTTTTTTGCACCAAAGGATCGAAGAGTTTGGAATCCCCAAATTTGATCAAAAGTACAGTGAGAGGACTCTCCTTAGGTCACACTGTTTGATATACAGGAAGACTATTTATTTATTTCTTCAATCAACAAATATAATAATTGTCTACCCTGTACTGGTATCCGGGGTGCAAGGATGATCATGCCTCCAGGAGCACTTGGGCAGCAAGAAAAAAAAATGGGGTAAAGAAATATTTACCATAAGATAAGATAAAAATCTAGAAGTAAAATAGGTGGATGGTAGGAAGGAGGCAGATTGGAGGATTGACAGCAATAACTAGCACTTAGCGATCAATTATTATGGGGTCAGAGTTGGCTTAAGAACTGAATGTGCATGGGCCGGGCACAGTGGCTCATGCCTGTAACCCTAGCACTCTGGGAGGCCGAGGCGGGAGGATCGCTCAAGGTCAGGAGTTCGAGACCAGCCTGAGCAAGAGTGAGACCCCGTCTCTACTGAAAATAGAAAGAAATTAATTGGCCAACTAAAAATATATAGAGAAAAAATTAGCCGGGCATGGTGGTGCATGGCTGTAGTCCCAGCTACTTGGGAGGCTGAGGCAGCAGGATTGCTTGAGCCCAGGAGTTTGAGGTTGCTGTGAGCTAGGCTGACACCATGGCACTCTAGCCTGAGCAACAGAGTGAGACTCCGTCTCAAAAAAAAAATAAAAAAGAACTGAATGTGGTGTTAGGCCTTTCAAAGTCCGTATGATGTAGGTAATATTATTATCCCCATTTAAGACACAAGGAAATTGCGGCACCCAGAGTTTATGTAATGGGTCCAAGGCTGCTGGGACGGGGAATCCACCTTGGGCCCTGAGTGTTCCTTCTTCATCTTGCTGGGCATGCCCTGGCTGCCCCTTACCTGTGCTGTTTCTCAGGGTTGTGTTGGCACAAGCAACCCCAAGGAATAGGTAACATCCGCCCCAGGGCAAAGAGAGGGCTTTTTATCTCACTTATTATGAAATCGGTTGTTTCCCCCAGGTCAGTGTTCCTCTCCTGTGACGTGGCCAATTCTGTGTGCAGTCATCCGTGACGGACCCTTGAGGTCCCCACCCTAAGACTCGAGGGACACGGGGAACCAACACGTGCTAACACGCAGCTCTATGGGCCGTTTCTGCTGTGAGCAGCCAAGTCCTTTGTCTCTGACCCGGGAGTCTCACGTCTTCTGGCGGCATCTACCGAATGGTAACATTGTATCAAGCCACAACTTGATAAAGCTTGTAAGCAGGATAAAGTCTCAAACTCTGCTTGGTTCTTGACAAAGCCACAGAGCCAGTAAGTGGTGGCACCCTGAAGTTTGAACCTGGACCCTTTGGCTTTGAAACCCGTCGTCTTAAACACTGTTAACATTGCGTCCGAGGTAGGCACCAGACGTCAGCTGGTGGAGTGAAAAAAGGATGGGGTGTTTGGGTGGAATTTTGATGCATCCATGGGAATTTAACAGAGGAAGAAAGGAGAAAGGACATTCTCGGCAGAGGCAGCAATGTACACAAAGGCTGGAAGCCAAGAAGCACAGGGTATGTTCGAGATAGTTCAAGAATGGAGTGAGACCGCAGTGCCTGGTGGCATTTTGCTGGTGACTGAGGAAGAGAGATGAGGTTGGAGACAGAGGCAGAGGCCGAATAGGAACAGCATGTTTGCCCACTTATCTCATAGAAAGCATTTTAAGGATTCCAGGCAAGACAGGGACATGATCAGATTTGTAGGGTTTTGTTTCGTTTTATGAGAAAGACTCTCACTCTGTTGCCCTGCCTAGAGTACAGTGGTGTCATCATCGCTCACTGCAACTTCAAATCTCTGTGCTCAATCGATCCTTCCCGCCTCAGACTCCCAAAGTGCTAGGATGGCAGGCGTGAGCCACCGTGCACCGGCCCAGATCCTTGTCTTTGAAAGATTCCTCCGCAGTGGTGAGCAAGATGGATTGAGGAGTCAGAGAGATCAAGTTAGAAGCAGCTGGAGTCATCTCAGTAAGATGCGATAAGGGCCTCAGCTTTGTAGCCTGTACGGTTTAAGTGCCAGTATTTTAATTTAATGCCTAATGATAGCAGTAATTAGCTTGGAAGTACTCCAGCCAGAACAGTTGTATTTTTGATTCCCACGTCTTGATCTTTTTATTTTATAAAAGAAGTGGGAGAAGATCAACTGAATAAAATGACCGTGTTTCTTCAAATTCCAGCCGAGCGAGACCCGTGATGAGAAGCTGGGTCTCAGCCACCCTGGGACTGAGGTCAGCACAGATGACACAAAGAGAGAGAGACTGTCCTTCTGCATCTGGGAGAAGAAGAACAGAGAGACACTAGCAGAAACGCCCGTCCAAGGCAGAGATTCCCAGTCCTTTCTGAGGATAACCTTCTCGGGTAGAATGACATAACCCATAAACACCCGAAACTCACTTTTTCTTTTTCCTCTTTTGTAAGGAAAAACTCTAGTAACAACGATGGTCACGAATAGAGACAAGTTTGGGGACATCGGCGATGGAGCAAAGATGACGAACGTATCAGCTTTGGCAATGAGATGTGGACACTCTACTCTCGGCTCCCAATGCTCAGCTTTTAAGTTTAGTTATTGGACATTACAGCCCAAAAGATACGCTTCGCTACACACCGTAGGCTTAGCAAAAAAAGAAAAGAAAATCTACGATGAATGCAACTAACAATAATGAAACTAAACAAACTGTGCTTTGTTAAAGATCAGCAATACCAGCCATTGAAAAATATGACTTGGGCAAAATACCCTAAATTGCCTACCACCCATTAGCCCTTCCTCCTTCTTAACGGAGCGCAGGATTTGTTGAGAAATAGACTCTCCTCGATGCAACCAAGTGGGTCAGGAGAAGCTGACCTGTCCCTAGCTCCAGGTGGCAGATTCTAATTTGTCATAACATAAGTCCAATTCTCCTTGCCGGTGATCGGTTTGGGCACAGGCAAGTGACGGAAATCTTTTCTTCCTAATATTGCTCTGTCTGAATATAATGCCTGGGAACAATTCCCTACCTTGCAATCTATAGAGGGGCAGCCTTCCAGCGAAGCTGGTGCAGGGAGGAGGAAGAGCCAGGTGGGACCTAGAGAAGCAGAGCGACCCTCCGTTTGGACCTTTGTATTATATACAGAGTTCCAACGCGAAAAGTCACTCAAACTCGCTGACAATTAAGAACTACAAGGCCGGGCGCAGTGGCTCATCCCCAATCCTAGCACTCTGGGAGGCCGAGGCAGGAGGATCGCTCAAAGTCAGGAGTTCGAAACCAGCCTGAGCAAGAGCGAGACCCTGTCTCTACTAACAATAGGAAGAAATTAATTGGACAACTAAAAATATATATAGAAAAATTCAGCCGGGAGTGGTGGTGCATGCCTGTAGTCCCAGCTACTTGGGAGGCTGAGGCAGGAGGATCGCTTGAGCCCAGGAGTTGGAGGTTGCTGTGAGGTAGGCTGACGCCATGGCACTCTAGTCCGGGCAACAGAGTGAGACTCTGTCTCAAAAAAAAAAAAAAAAAGAACTACAATTGAATTAGGACACTGTGTTTACCTATCACCTTGGCAAAGTTAGGTACTAGCAAGGGCCTGAGAAACCAGCACTCGTACATGTTGTAGATGGGAGTGTAAATTAGCACAGCATTCTTAGAGGTGTTTGTTTTATATTAAGAGTGTTACTTGGTCTTATCTGGTGAGATTAGAAAATCAATATACCCTTTGACCTAACAATTTCATTTCTAGGATTTATTCTGCAGATATGCTGAAGATGCACATACACATGTATGTGAAGACGTAACTGTTGTTGTATTGTCTGCCAGAGCAAACACTGAAGCTGAAAATGACTTTATTTATTTTTATTTTTTGAGACAGAGTCTCACTCTGTTGCCCCTGCTAGAGTGCCGTGGCGTCAGTCAGTCTCACTCACAGCAACCTCCAACTCCTGGGCTCAAGCGATCCTCCTGCCTCAGCCTCCCGAGTAGCTGGG